>VDFB02053354.1:0-44128 GCA_007258455.2 Sequoia sempervirens | reverse complement strand
TTTTCGATGAAAAACCTATGTTTAATAAAACTTAAAAAAAAAATACATAATAAAACCAAAACATATTAAAATTATATTCGTTAGATAGCTCGTTCTGAGGACTACGTGATTCCAATTGGGTTTGTGAAGATTCCTCTATTTTCATTGTCAACCCGAGCTCCGAAGTGCCAAAATTTAGGTTTTTTTGGTGTCTCAGGGGGGATGAGGCATAAGGGGGTTCGAGCGAATCCTGGTTCGAGTGAACCACTTCAAAAGGGGTTCGCTCGAACCCCTTCACTATGCATTTTTTTTATTTTTTTGGCGGCCAAAGTTCAAAGGGGTTTGAGTGAACCCCCTATGGGTTCGGTCGAACTAGTAGGTTCATACGAACCCCCAAAAACACTTTTTTTTCCTTGGGGTCATTTTTTGTGAGTTTTCCTTCCTCACTTGAATTGTAAACCACTATTGTGGCTTCACCCATTTATAACTTGAAACTTTAGTGCATAGATATATTTTTTTCTAATTTTGATAAATATATATTTTTAAATAAATATTAAATGTGTGTGTATCCAAAAATAGTTGTTTCCATTTGACATCAACTTTCATATTAAATATTTATCTAAAATGAAAAAAAATATACCATATTGATATATATTCTTTTATCTAGTACATCATATTTTTTTAATTTTTTAATAAGTTTTAGTATTTTTCCTTGCCATGGTAATCAACCTAATATTTTGTGTTGATAACCTACTTTTAGCAAAAATAAAAAATAAATATAAATAATAATTAAACTATTAAAATAAACATATTTTTGAAAACAACACTTATGGATCTACAAAAGGGTAATTTTATATTTAATTTAAAAAATGTTATTTACATGAGTAGGAGTTATTCAAACATCAATTTTTTCAAATAATTTTATTTTTTGGTAAATTAGCTTGAAAGTGATGCTCCATATATTTTCAGCCAACAATTTTATTTGAAAAAGATATGGAATTATCTAACTTAGCTAGAATGGATATTATTAGATCATATGTTTGAACAAAATTGATTTTTAGTTAGAAATACTTAAATTCAATTGTGCTAATAAGTTGGCCGAAAGTGTGACACAACTTTGCACTTTTACCCTCTTGTTAGTTTCATAAAGGAGATGAATGTATTATTTAGATAATTCTTATGCATTGGTAACTTGTCTAAGTCAAAGTGGAGTTTTGTTGGCGAATGCTTGATTGATATATTTGATAAAGTTGAGATACATTTATACAAAAGAAAATGTAGTTGTATAACCACATAATTGACAACTGCATAACGGTTAAAATAACAATGTAATATGTAATAAATACTATGCTAATATTCCCCCCTTATTACATTATTCCTAAAAATGTATCCCTAAAACCATACAATTCACCTTGCCAAGGGACCCCCCCTTAAGGCTTACATAACAAAACTTGCTGATTACAAAGTATATATACATCTTTGTGAAGATCAAGTCCTTGAAGAAACAAATCTTGAATTAGGTGGAACTTCATCAAGCTGCCTCATGAACCTTAGAAAGGTACAACCCCTAGCTAAATTCTTGAGTTCTTCCTCCCACGAACTCCTGAATCATAGACCATAGTTATTGGACAACCACCCTCCAAGTTGTCTCCTTGGCCCTCGTAAAGGTATAACCCTTGGTCATGACTGTAATTACTAGACAACCATCTTGGTATGCCTATCTCTAGTGGGGCTCTACCCAGGGGGACTTGGTAAAATATTTTGGATAAGTTTCAAAAGAGGGTTAGTATTCAGACCTTTAGGTGGCTCTCCTTTGCTAGGAGAGTGCTTTTATTGAAATTTGTTGTTCAATCTCTTCATATCTATAGATGCTTGATTTTGGTGGCTCCTATTAGTTTCATAAAGAAGATGGATGCATTTGATTCTAGATAATTCTTATGGGTTGGTAGCTTGTCTAAGTCAAAGTGGAGATTTTTGGCGAATGCTTGATTGATATATTTGATAAACCTGAGATACATTTATACAAAAGAAAATGTAGTTGTATAACCAAATAATTGACACTACATAACAGTTAAAGTAACAATGTAATAATAATACTATGCTAATATTCCCCCCTTATTACATTATTCCTACAAACGTATCCCAAAAACCATACAATTCACCTTGCCAAGGGACCCCCTTAAGGCCTACATAATAAAACTTGCTAATTACAAAATGCATATACATCTTCAAGTGAAGATCTTCCTTGAAGAAACAGATCTTGAATTAGGTGGAACTCCATCAAGCTGCCTCATGACCCTTAGAAAGGTGTAGCCCCTAGATAAATTCTTGAGTTCTTCCTCCCACAAAATCCTGAATCATAGACCATAGTTAATGGAAAACCACCCTCCAAGTTGTCTCCTTGGCCCTCATAAAGGTATAACCCTTGGTCTTGACTATAATTACTAGGCAACCATCCTCCAAGTTATCTCCTCAACCCTCGTAAAGGTGTAATCCTTGGTCACAGTCTCATGAACTCTCTAGGCAACAATTCATACTGAGCTCTTCACCAAACCCCTTGTCTCCAAAATTGAAAACTTCACAATATATATATCTTCAAATCTGTTCGTAATAACATGGAAAAACAAGAAATTAAATCCAAAAATGCTAATCATGCAAAGCATCATCTCAAAGTGAGAATTTTAGTTGAGATGATGGAAATTCTTCCATCCTCTGGTGCCACCAACCTCTAGTATGATCTTGTTACACTTTATCCATTTGATGTCTTAGATGAATCTTTGGAGGCATCTTCAGATGTTGCATAGATAGCCCCAATTACTATAATTTGAATGACATTCATAAGATTATTATTTCTAGTGTAGTGGACCTTGATATAGCCAAAGCTCGCAATCCCCTCTTTGGATCTAGCTTCTCCAAAAGTAGTTCAAATCTCATCATAAATTCACTCTCTTGAACACCGATAGTAAGAAGATAGACTGTTTTGAACTCCATCCTATGAATTTCGCTTCTTACAAATAAAATATCCCCTTTTCTCATTGGGCAATAATCTTCTAACAAATAGAACTTTAAATATGCGTCAAACAAATTCCTAATGACACTCTTGATTGTATCACCAATGGAAAGAACATTAATGCACTTACCATACTTAACATCGGGACATTGGTGAACAAAAACCACATCTCCCATACAAAAAAACATATTTAAATGCACAACCTTGTTCATTCTAGTCTCATCTTCCAGAGCAATATAGATTGTATCCTTCCTCTTATTTCCCTGAATACGTATCATGTCTTCAAAAAAAAATTGTAATTTTTTGTGGTTTCTAATTGTAGGTAAACAACCAAGTGATCATCGTTAATGGTTTCATCCACACCAGACAATTCAATGCCTTATGTGCCAATAGAGTATTTGTATTTATCTTCATACTTTCAAGAGTAAACATTGTGCAAGATGTAATAAGATTGGGGGTTTTCTCCATTTCAATGAAACACATTTTGCAATTTCCCGTAATGGAAAGATGACAGTGATAATGGAAGTCCCAAGTTATCAACCATTAATAATGCCTCTACAGATTCTTCAAGCATAACAGGTCAGCATATATCCTTTCTTCTAATGAAATAATCATAGAATTCACAAAATAAAACAAAAAACTATGTACCTATAGATTGCCAAAAAAAACCTTGCACCCATAGAACTATGCACAAAATCCACAACAATTCTATTGAATGTATGTCTACTAAAGTAGAATTTCTTAGTATTGACTATGGTGGGAATTACACAGATGAAAACAATATAGTTCTAAAGATATCGACCAAAAAGCATAAATAAGAAACACTAGTTTTCTAGTATACCAACAAAGCCTTCGAGTCTTCCCAAATCCTCTCAAAAAGTCTTGCTAGTGACTACCCATCACCAGAAACGTGCCTCGATGCTCTTACGCCATTCTTCATATTCTCTTTTCTATAACTGTCTCCCTCAAACACGATAGGCTCTTATGTTCACCATTTCACAAGCACAAAATATGTGTCTCTCATCAACTTCTATTCTCATTATTCTGTCAAAACACCATCTACACGCTAGATTTGAATTCCTACCAATCAAAATGCCTAGGAATTGTATTGTAGCTCTGGTACCAAATGTTGGCGAATGCTTGATTGATATATTTGATAAACTAGGAGGTACATTTATACAAGAGAACATGTAGTTGTACAACCACATAAATGACAATTTCATAATAATTAAAATAACAATGTAATACGTGATAAATACTATGCTAATAAGTTTGGTAAAATGGAAGACCATATGCAGACCAAGGCAAGAAGCTGGTCTTGGGTTGAGATAGGATAGCCTCACGGGTCAATCTTTGACTACTAAACTTTATTGAAGGTGGTGTATTAATCAATATCAAGCTTGGGAAAATATTCTCACCTTCAAGTATCTAAAGGGGGTGGTAGATGTGCAGGTTCCTAGGATAGGTCTTTTGGATAAGGGTTCTATGATTTGGGACACCCTTAAAAGGGGTGCCAACTTGATTAAGGATGGATTGTTTTAGATCTACAA
The DNA here is from genome assembly GCA_007258455.2 of Sequoia sempervirens. Taxonomy (NCBI): domain Eukaryota; kingdom Viridiplantae; phylum Streptophyta; class Pinopsida; order Cupressales; family Cupressaceae; genus Sequoia; species Sequoia sempervirens. Next base: position 39,589 of record VDFB02053354.1, on the reverse strand, counting down.
TAGAGGATTTGATGCTTAATTTTGGTATGAATCTTGGGATGGCTTCCCCCCAATCACGACCATGTACCCTCATTTATAGGCTTTGTGTTAGAGTTCTATTTCAGTTGGTTTGTCTTGAGTTGATGATTTCAAAATTTCCCAATGCTTGGGGCAAGTAGAGGTTTATAGATCTGGAAGGAGCCTAGGGAGTGGTCGATGGGGGGTTCTAGTAAGGATTGTGCCAAGCTAAAAATAATCTTGGCTGGAGAGTAAGCAATTTTTTGAGAGTGAGAGACTCCATGACTTGGAATCCTGACCCTAAGGGGGTGTATACAATGGCGTCTAGTTATCAGGATTTGAATCATCAGAAATATGAGGGAGTGAAGTTTCATGGTAGAAGGAGGTGTGAACAAGCTCTCTTGGCCTAAATGCAAATTTTTCATGTGGTTGGTGACTTGGAATAAGTGTCTTACTTGAGATAAGGTAGCTCAAGAAAAGGGGATTTTAGGGGTTGTCAATTTGTGTCTTACGTGGTAATAGTGAGGAATGCTCTTCTCACCTATTTTTTCAATGCCCCTTTTCCAAGGCTATTTGGCATAATTAGTGGAGTGTGTGGAAGCAAGATTATGTTTATGCTTCTTCACTTGTTGAATTTTGGAGGATTTTGGGATGACCTCCAACTAAGGTTCTTTGTCTTCATCATGTATCATTTGATAGTTATGGTTGGAAAAGATCCCAGAATATTCCAAGGAAAAAGGATGGTGGTTCAACGAATTTGGCAAAGGATTATTGATATGATTCAAGAAACTATGAATTCTAAATGTGATGTTTCTTGTTCAGAAAAGCTTGGGGAGGAAGTGTTGACGAAGGGGTTGGGTTTAGGAGGTAATAGTCGTAAACCTTCATCGGTGAGGAGAAGTTGTATATCGAATAAGAAAAGCTAGAGAGATGGTAGATGGACTTTGGCTCCCTCAAGATTTTTAAAGGTTAATACTAATGGTTCTTCCAAGGATAATCTTGGGTATGCTAGAGTTGGAGGGATTGGAAGTGACAACTTTGGTAATATTATTTTCCTCTTTTCTATATATGAGGGGTAGTATAGTAATAATCTCATGAAGGGTCATGTTAGCCTCATAGATTTGTGTATGTGATTCTTAGAGTCTAGTCAACATGTTGAATGAAAATAATTTAGATGGTGACAATTGGTAATTGGCTTCGATGGCTTGGTGAATTCTTCACTTGAGTACCTCGTTGGACTTAGTCTATTTCATCCATATTCCTCAAGAATGGAACAGAGTAGCAGATTGTTTGGCTAAATGGGCTTTTAAGAAAATGAGAGAGTGGAGGGTTGATGATCAAGAGCAACTATTCCGGGATCACTCCCATAGTTTAGATAGATTGATTCTTGAGCATATAGCTGACTAATCGTTTGTTGGGTATTGATTTCTTTGAGGTCGGTTTCCCTTTATTTGTAGTTGGTTTGGTTGGTTGTTGGGCTTTAGGTCCTTGGTTGTGTTGATGGCCTTGAATTTTTTGTAATATTTTTCTCATTCTTTTAATAAATTTTTACCCCCTTTTTTAAAACTAAAACTAAAAATAAAACTTTAAAAGTCTTTTTAATTTTTTTTAACTTAATATCTTATTTATTTATTTTTATACTTGAAATTAAGATAAATATATGTACTTGCAAATTTCAATTTATTTACACTCTTTCTTATAATTTTTTATGGAATTTTATAATATAAGTTTTAATGTTTCTAGAGATTGCAATATTCCATAGAGCCAATTACATAATCTAGTGCATTTAAATGGAAATACTATTTGTTTTTCTATGATTTCTCCATGGTTAATATATCAATTAAACTTTTAAAATATAATAAATTATTTAAAAACATATGTTTATTTCATTCAATAAAAAACATAATAATTTGTTTTCTTTTTTTAATTTTTTACATAATTTTTTTATAAAAATGATATTTTATTTTAAAAAAATTATAACAAAAATTAAAAATAATTTGATATTAATTTTTTTACAATATTATAAATAAAATAATTAACTTTACAAATAATATTAATCTTGCAAATATCTTTTAATGACTAAAATATAAAAACGTAATAAAAACATTCACTAAATAAATTTAGAAAATAATTTCACATCTCTTATTCTCTTTACAAAATCACCAAGAACAAACTAAAGTAACAAACATTTGAGAGTGAAGTAATTTGGGAGAATAGGAACGATTGCTCTCTTTAATCATATGGTGGATGAGATAATGTATGTGGTACTAAGCAGGTTTGATAATAGCAAGGCATCACTGGTCTGCAGCGAAAGCCTCGACAGGGAAGGTCTTGGTGATTCCGGCGAGGCTCTTGAAATGTATTTTCCCGGTGGGAGGAGTGTCGAGGGTGATATCGCCGACGGGAGCCCAGATGAACATCTCCTTTGCCTTCACTCCCTTCAGTTTCTTTATACGCCCCTGCTGAATGTAGCCATGGATCTCTGTATCGTAGCTGACCTGCTTAGAGATGAGCTTGAACGTATGTTCCACCTTCTTCTTCTGCGTAATCCACATGTAACCCGTGCTCTTCACATACCCCACCTCCACCACATCTGCCAGAGGCAAAAGTCCTTCCGGAAGCCCAAATTCCTTGAGCAGAGCCGCCGCCTGCTTTAACCCCTCTGCGTGGCCCTTCATTACTACTGCTCCCTCCCTCTCTGCCGCCATGCCTTCTTATCACTTTCAATTTTATCTAATTGAACGAAGGATGGGTTTGAGTGGTTGCCGTACTTGTTATTTATATTTGCTCTCCTGGCCTTTGGAAAATCGCCCATCTTGGAAATTTTTCTTTGATTCGACCGGATGACTTCGTTCTTTTGTGAATGGGGTTATCACAGGGATTCTTAAAGTGTGACATATAACCTGTACTGAAATAATCGACGTCCGCCATGACTGATTTTGGACGTTATGTAGAATCTGTTTTTTAGAGTGGCATTTGCACAATAATGGACGGGGTGCCCAATGAGGCAATTGGGCAAATCGTCTGTCTTTGTATGTAGATTCAATTGTTACTTATCGCTGACGTACTAGATTTCCGTTTTTAACCTCTATAATTTTCACTATCATTCCCATGAAATTTCCAATAATACTTTTTTCCCAAACAGAATTTATTAGCGATAGGCTACATATAGTGTGAGATTTGAGTCTGAGACAAGTCTCATGCCTGCAAACAACTATTACAATGTCTATGTAGCCCACAAAACAGGCTTGATTTGACTATTTGATAGTATTAATTAATTAATTAAAAATAAAGAATAATTAATTAATTAATACTATCAAATAGTCAAATCAAGCCCGTTTTGTAGGCTGCATAGCCAATTCCAACAACTATTGAGTCATCCAAAAACAAAATTCAGCTGTCGTTTAATGGAAAAAACTTTCAAAATATCATGTGAAAGCCTCCAAAATCTCATTTATCATGTAAAAGTTAGATAAATATTGATTTGCCAATTGGATGGTATTAAGAAAAGTGAATACAGAGCAATGAAAACATTTTAACATAAAACATAGAGTAGATTATACATAGTAAAATAGAGTAACTTAACAACTATTATATTATTTGCACATATACACATCAGTTTGTTGTTATATTCTTACATACATAAAATGAGAGGAAGATATTGTATTTATAGATCTTTTAGCACTCCTCTAGAAGCTATTGGAATGGTTTTCAAAGGCTATGGTGAGGAAAAATCTAGAAAGTTTGGAGGATATGGCGTTGGAGAAGTCTAGAGAATTCCTTAATAAATGTTGCACCTACTTCAGCACCGTAGTCAAATAAACATTACTCCAACACCCCCCCCCCCCATAATGTTTATTTGGAGAGTATAGCTACTTCCTTCAGTTGTAACAAATCTCTAAGTTTAACAAATTTTACAATAGGTAATGTTTTCATAAATATGTCTACAATTTGATCCTCTGTTCCACAAAATTGTATCTCCACCACTTGACTTTCAATTAGATCTCGAACAAAATGATGATGCACTTCTATATGTTAGACTTGACATGATATACAAGATTTTTTTCTAGGTTAATAGTGCTTTGATTATCACAAAATATTATAGTAGGAGATTCTTGTGGATGGCATGTGTCTTCAAGTAGTCTTCTAAGCCATAATGCTTCTTGAGATGCTTTTGATGAACCGATATATTCAGCCTCTATATATAATAGTGACACTATTGATTGCTTCTTGTTGCTTCAAGAAATTGGTCATGATCCAAGATGAAAGATGTATCCCGAGGTTGATTTTATATCACCAATATCACCTACATAATTAGAATCTGTATACCCAACTAGAGTAGGCTCTCCTCCATATTTGTATTCAATGCCAAGCTGATAAGTACCCTTAATGTATTTTAATATTCTTTTAGCTACTTTCCAATGTTCAATGTGTGGATCTTCCATGTACCTAGATACAATACCAACTACATATGCAATATCTGGTCTAGTGATAGTAAGATACAAAAGACTCCCAACAATTTGTCTATACAATTTTCCATTCACCTTATTTTGAGTAGAGGTAGCACTCAATTTTAATCCTAATTCACATGGTGTATTAGATGGTTTACAATCACTCATATTAAACTGCTTTAATACATCAAGAGCACATTTGGTTTAAGAAAGCATGACCCTTCCCTCTTCTTGCCAAACTTGCATGCCCAAGAAATAGTGCATTAAACCTAGATCAGTTATTTCAAAAGATCGCTTAAGTTGTTTTTTGGTACTTTCAATGCACTTTGTGTGATCTCCTGTAATGATCAAATCATCTACATATAGCACAATAAATTTTCAAATTTAATACTTTTTAATTTATCTACAGTATCTAGTCCCCTTATGAATGATTGATAGGATCCTGGAAGACTTTGTAATATTATTTGCACAAAATCTTTATCATCTATATTCTTTCCAAGAGAAGCAAGCTCATTTTTCTTTTCCTTTAATTTACTTATATGAGGGACTAACTCTTGTGAACTTGATAATTTCATATTATATAATTCTCCGGTGAGAGATAGGATCCATACATTACCTAAATTTTGATATATATTTTTCAAAATATTCCATACTTTAACTACATGTTTTTCATTGTGAACTTCTGGAAAAACTTCTTCTGAAAGTTCAAGCTTGATTAATGCTACTGTCTTTTTGTCCCTTTTGTCCCAATATTCTTGATCTTTTCCAGAACTTGCTGGTCTTTGTTCACTACCAGTAACAATCTCATAACAATTTTGAAGAGTTAGATCAATTTCTATATGAGATACCTAATCATAATAATTTTTTCCATTTAATTTAATTGTGGGTAAAGAAATTCTAAGAGAATCCATTATGTCAAATTCCCTCCTTTTTGGATGAGAATGAAAGAGATTTCAAAATCTTTAACACCCAGATTAAAAGATTGAAAATTTCTCACCATTTTTTCTGTGTAGAAATTCTTTCCTTTGTTGCAGTATTGTTCACTTGCCACAAAAAATTCTTAATGCTGCTTTCAACCAAATTGCAACCTGCAAGGTTAAATTTCATACTACAAAATCCATAGATCACTGCCCAAGATCTAATTATGTTCTGATATGATATTAAGAAAAGTGAAAATAGAGCAATGAAAACATTTTCACATAAAAACAAAGTAGATTATACATAGTAATATAGAGCAGCTTAACAACTATTATATTATCTAGACATATACATAGCAATTTGTTGTTATATTCTTACATACATAAAATGAGAGGAAGATATTGTATTTATAGATCTTTTAACACTCCTCTAGAAGCTACTGGAATGGTTTTCAAAGGCTATAGAGAGGAGAAATCTAGAAAGTCTAGAGGATATGGCGCTGGAGAAGTCTGGAGAATTCCTTAATAAATGTTGCACCTACTTCAGTACCATAGTCAAACAAACATTACTCCAACAGATGAGAACATTCTATTTTCATTTGTGCTTTTTGTCAATTTGATTACAACTTTTCCTTTCATTTGCATTGCTTTATGTTTTAAATTTGCATACAAATATTTCAAAATTAGATAATAGATAATTTCTTTAAGGAAAAAAATAGATTTGTCTATGTGAAAAAAATCTAAATTGTCTAAGTTTATTTCATTTCAATAATACTTTTTCCCCAAATATAATTTATGTTAATGAGGATAATGACACTATTACACCAATTTGTATTGTCTATACAGGACAAAATTAGGTCTTCTAAACTTTTAAAGAAATATTATTTAAAAGGTATGATACTTTACACTTTTTTTTGTGTTTGTAACTCTAAAATACTTCAACCTTTTCTTTTCTTTTTTTATTATATTTTGTTTTTTAAAGGTTTTATACTAGCAATTTGATATATTTTGGCCTCATTTTTTATAGTATTAGTCTTTCACTCAATACGAATTATCCTCAATGAACTCATTCAAAACCACTTTACCTCACTAGTAGATCAAAAGCTCATATTAAAATTCATATATTTTATGGTCAAAGATTTAAAGATAATCATTGTGTAATAGTCACTAGTTATTAATATTAAATGAAACAATTAATAATCTTGGAACATCTAAATTATATTTGAAAGAATAATTTTATTGTAATTTTGTTAGTTTCAAATAATTCTTGATGCAACTAATAAATTATAGAAAATGCTCATAATTTTTTTTTTAATGAATAAGTGTAAACATTTTTATTGAAAAGAGAATAAAGTACACATATTAAAAACAAAAGTTGGGTGAATATGAAATCACACCATGAAAGTCCACATGGAATAGAGATTGGATTTAAAAAATATTACATAAACATAAAGGGCACTAGGTAACAAAATCAGTAGCAATAGGTATAGGTGGTGGATCTCGGTCACCCGATTTACCCCATACATCAATGAAGTTTAAAGTGACATTTTGGGAGAGGGGGGGGTCTACCCCTCATCTTAGTTTTTGTTATCTTCATCATGGGTAAGAGAAACCTTGCTGGAATCAAACCATTTGGAACTATAACTAGATGACCACCCAAGAACATCACCAGTAAGCCACCTAGAAGCACCCCTAGAAGACCATCCAAGAGTAGAGTCCTAAGTGAGAGGCAAGGCCGAGAATCGTCAAACAAGTTGCGATGCACTCATGTGACTTTGATCCCTTTGATTAGCTAGGGAAGAAGCTTGGGGCTAAACAACTTGATTATCATTACCCAAGAGACTCTTACTTCTCTAATGCCTACAAGAAGGTGCGAAACCTTGAGAAGAGGAAGGTGAGAAATGAAATTTGATAACAACAAAAATATTTTTCCCAATGATCAAGTAATTCCTGAAGGTGAGTCACCTACTAGGAAATCTTGTTGGCTTACTCCTAGATATGTAACAACATATTAGAATATATAATAGATTTAAAAATAAAGAAACATTCTAGTCAAGAATACAATGAGAAAAATAACAGAACTTCTATCTTTATAAATGCTGAAGATAATCTTCACCCTAAAAGCGTGCCAAATTTGATTGAATTTATAAGGAATGTGAGACCAATTTTATCAAAATATTTGATACTAAGCATTTTAATTATTTCTAAAAATATCATTAATTTTTATGAGAATTTAAATTATTTGAAAATGATGATTATTTATCTATTTTCACCAAATATAATGATGTATTAATTTTATATTATACAATTACTCTAGAAATCAATAAAATTTGATAATCAATGCATAAAAAATATACTATTTCAATATGTTAATGAACAAATTAAGGAAAATAAATTTGATTGGCTGAAATCATAACACTATAGAAATATTGATAAAGTTGTAGAAATGAAAATCTATAAATTTATGTAAGTTGTGAATAAAATAACATTTGATGAAGATTAGAAAGGGATTAGGTAAGGTGTAACACAAAATAACTATTCAAAAAATGGATGAGTTCAATAAGAAGGAATAACTATTGAAATATTACACACGCCCAAAAATCATTTTAAAGTTTGGACAATAATTTATATTATGATCCTTACCCTATAGTGTCTATTGGGTTATGAGTAGTTAGCTTGTGGCAACCTTAACTCTTAAATAAGTTACATAATCATTATTATAATCATATATAGGTATTTAGACCGTCCTAGGAGTTATACTTAAGTATCTAAGTCGGCTTAAGTGGCATCCAAGGTATAAGTATGGTATATATATAGGAGGTATAGGTTAGTTATTATCCTCATGTAGAGTAGTATGTTCTTGTTGAAGAATATTGGAGGTATCCCCCTCGAAGTGGATTAGGAATTTTCCTCCTCAAAGTGGCATATTATTCAATCAAATACTTTTAACATATTTTATATTATAGTATTCTATTGTGAAAGTTATTTCATCACAAGTGATATCAAAGAATGATCTTGGCACCTTGGAGACAAGTTATTTTTTTAAATTTTGGAGGTCATTTTGTGAAACACATCTCTCTAATTTTTTATGAATTTTTGTCTGATTTTTAAAAGGTTTTTGAAGAAAATATTGAAGAACCTATGATCTATATTTCAAAGGATTTGGAGAAAAATTGAGTGATTTATTGTATAATTAAGCTTTCTCCCAATTTATTTGGAATGTGCATATCTCCAAACTCTTTATTTTTAGCGGGTTTTTAATAAGTAAGTGAGAAGGCTATAGTATAATTTCAAAGGAATTAGATCATAAGTAAGTGAATTATAGCAAAATTAGGGTTCCTATTTTTTTTCTCAAGTTTTCAAAACATCTAATTTTTAAGATATATTTTTAGGAAAGAGAAATCTAAACCTTGGTAAAGTACAATAATTTTTTTAGATATTTGGATTTAATATGTGTGATTTATTGTAAAATTAATTTTTTGAAACTTCTTCATAACAAGAAGTAGGAAGAAAGAACAAGAAAAAGAGAAAGAGTAAGAGAAAAAGTAGGAGAAAAGAAAGAGCAAGAGAAAGACAAAGAAAAATAAAAAGAGAAAGAACAATACAAAACAAGAGCAAGAAAAAGAAAAGTAAAGAGAAAGAGAAAGAACAAGAACAAGAGAAAAAACAAGAACAAGTACAAGTAGTGGATGAAGAAGAAGAAAAATAAAAAGAAGATGAAGGTTTTATGCATTGAGGACAATGCTTTTGTAAAGAGGGAGGTAATATTATGACCCTTACCTATAGTGTGTACTTGGTTATGAGTAGTTGACTTGTGGCTACCTTAACTCTTAAATAAGTTACATAATCATTATTATAATCATATATATAAGTATTTAGGTCATCCTAGGAGTTATATTTAAGTATTTAATTTGGAATAGGTAGTATCCAAGGCATAAGTATGGTATATATAGAAGGTATAGGTTAGTAATTATCATTATGTGGAGTATTAAGTTCTTATTGGAGAATATTGGGGGTATCCCCCTCGAAATGGGATATTATTATCAATTACTTCCAACATATTTCATAATATATTCTTCTCTTGTGCAAGTTATTTCACTACATTCTCTTCTTTATGAATCTAATCATTCATAACACTAAGGAAAATATAAAGGTTGTGTCTATGATCCAGAGTAGTCCGAGTATGTTCTAGAGTAGTCTGAAGGTGGTCTTTGGAGTGGAATTTGGGATCGAAACTACCATCGGTCCCTTAAATTGTATAGGATAATCATTAGATTTAAGGGATTGAAATTATATCCCTTGGAGACCTTTCCAACAGTGTAAATAGTTTTGAATTCCAAGCACCAAGTAGAAAGTTACGACCCTACCAAGTTGGGTTACCTAATTTCATTTTTTTTTTTGAAAATTTATAGTTTTATTATTTATTTTATTTAGGAAAACTGTTCATTTCAATATTTTTAGAGTCTAAAAACCATTGGCATTCTAGATAATTGTATAAAAATCATGTTTGGATAAGATAATGGAACTTTTTGGATACAATAGCTCTCTTGCAAGTTATGCTATTGTCCATTTATTTACAATACTTGTATGTTTCCACTTGCCTTGTATTGTAATTTAAATTCTCTATTGAATTTAGATTAGTCTATCAACCCCAAAAGAAACCCCTCAAACCTAGAAATAAGTATTACTATATCCTGGGATATTATTGACATCCTTAACAATCTGAGCTCCTAAATTCTTGCTACTCAAAATTCTACCTCTTGGACCCCTTGACCTTGGATAGTTTAAACTTAACTTTGATGGCTCTATAAAAGGGAACCTGTGTAGGGAGGGAGGGGGTAGCAGCCTAAGGAATCATAGGGATATAGTGATTCTTACTTATATAGTCAATTTGGGTACCCAATCTTCTAATTTTATTGAGGTGTCCACCTTATTTCATGGAATCCTACTCACTAAACAAAGAGGTCTTAAAAATTTTATCATTAAAGGGGACTCCAAAAGTGCCATCATGATGTTGAATGGGAAAGCCACCTCTAACTAGTCTCTATGTGACCTCATTTAGGCGACTCATAAGGATATGATGAGTATTGGGTAGTGCAAACTCATGCATGTTTTCTAGGAAGGAAACTCCTCTACTGTGATGACTAGCTTAGGGGCATTTGTTTAGAATATTAAAGTATGGTATGATTTATAGTTGCTCCTAGAGCACATGAGAATATCAATAATAAATGAAGTTGGCTCTCATATCGCACTCTGTGGTAGAGATTGATATGAAGTTATCTTGAGAGTGTAAGGATTACTTGGACCCCCCATTTTCATGAATAAATATGATATCTTCTTTCTTTTGGCTCATTATAGATAAATTTAGTTTTACCTTGCTTCCTTGTATGCAAAAAGTTTCTAGAGTACTTTTTAGCTAAATTATAGTGCTTTATCTTTCGATTCTCTATCATTTGCAATGGGTGGTGAACTTATTAAATAAGAGCCTAACAAATATGAGTTGCTAAGGAAAGACCAAGAAGTCTAGTCTATCCTCTAGAAATAAAATCTAACCTCCTAAACTTCAGCTCTGAAAGGCCATGATCTTTCCCCCATGGCTAAATTTGTAAACTCCTAGAAGGGAAGCATCATCGAGGTTTGAGGCCTTTATTTCTCACTCTATTGAGTTGATTTTGACATTGACGTGTCTTCCTCTTGAAGGATCTAACATCCCCAAGAAGCTTGAGGGGAATTATTAGAAGGATATGGAAAATTTATCAAAAAAGGGTGAGAAGGTCAACTTTTTTTTAAAATGGATTCAATAGACAAGACCTGGCTAAAGTATGAAAAAATATTGTAGAGGTTTTGATGAGGTAAATTACTCTAGAAAGATGGTACAAATAATTCATTCTTAATTTTTTCCAATGCTCAATCATTTTCATCATAATCTAAAAATAAACTTTTCCTTTTGGATACTCTCTTTACTAGAACATTCTATTAAAGCTATGCAAGATAAAGGAAAACCCATGTCTCTCCATTAAGGTTTAATGTATAGGCTCTATTAGTACAATTTGGTACTCTCCCTAGTTATTTACTCATTCCCTCTGTTGGTCTATGGAGCCTGCTTAGACTTTGGAGTTAACATTTTGGCCACCTTTCCTCACACAATTTCCCACGAAATTAATTAAAGGAAATTTATTATTAATTGTTGTTGAAATTTAGATAAAAGTAGTTATAAAACTACCCAAAATAATGCATTTATTTTCTATGAATCAAAATATGAAAAAATCACACCTTTGTTTGAAGTTTTATTGTTGCATGGAAATTGTTACATCCCAAATTGCGCTACACTTTACCATTACTAGATAGAGTAAATGTGAATTCTAGAGGTGAATTAATGATGCTTGTACCTTGTTTTCAATATGAATGTTGTTTCATTTGATGTTATTCTTGGTGAAATACTGCATAAAGGAGAATAGAAGGTTATTGATTTGTGAATAATCTAACTTTTGAAATGTTTCATGTATTCTGCTTTGTTTTGAGCATATCAATCTCGTTGCCATGTCATGTGTGCAGGAAATAGGTTCATACCTCCAGGCAAGGAGAGATATCACTTGGGGAGGAACTTGGTCGTAAGCATAACGAGTACCAATTGAGCATACACACACGTCAGTATAGGTTCTGAGAAACCAAGTCAGTTATGTTGGTCTAGATAAGTCATCCTTAGGCTTTTGGAGTTATGTTTACTTCCTTGTGCTTTGCAAGTGATGATTACTTATTTGTCTGACTTACTGTGCTTTGACCTTTGTGTGGTGAACGTGAATGGATATTAATTATATTATTTAATATTGTCTAGGAATTTACATATACATATATTAACACATATACGTAGGTATATATGCTGACTGGCTCGCATTATACATATTTAATAATTAAATACGTATACGTGTAAATATTTATACATGTAAATATATATATTTAATAATATATAAATATATATTTATATTATAGTTTTACTTGAAATATGTATGTAAGTATATTTAAATATATGAATGCATATATAAGTTTAAGTAAATAAATCTACGATATAAATATATAAATATATATAATTGTGATTAAATATATATATGAACTTGTGAATATAAATTTATAAATTTTAAATTACCTTGAGTAGAATTGAAATCGAATAAAGTTCAAATGACACTTATTTTTTTTAAGTGGAGAAATTCGTAAAAATTCAAGAGAGTAAATATGGAAAAATAATATAGTTAAAGTATTTGAATCTTTATAAATCGCAACATGAGGAAGTCGAGCATATGTTTGAAATATTTGAACCAAATCGAAATATTTGATGTATACTTTTGAAAAAGGGAAATACGTTTTAGGGATTTCATTCCCGCAAAAGAAAACGGCGCCGATAAAATTGCGCGCCTGGAGAAGCTCGCGCCTGAGACACACCGCGACCTGGTCTTTGAGCACGATGCTTATGCGGTTCTTTTGGCAACGAAAATGGCGACGTGGGTACATTATAGACTTAACCTCTCATCTGAAACGAACTTTCAATTTGACTGTGTCAAAATACCTTAAAAATCTGCAACGGCTGAGAGGTGTTAAGCTCAGAATTCGCCATGTGAAGTCGTGGCTCGAAGGGATAAAGATATACTTGAGAATTTCACCTCTATTCTCTCAAAACCTTTTCAAGTCTCAGTGCTGGCAGCTTGGACGCCTCAGGATGAGGAGTCTGTTGAGTTTCTTAAACTATATAAAGGCGACTTTACTCATTCATCCAACACATTCCTGAAGTCGAATTTCTTCCTTTGCAAGAGATTTTTTTTAGTATTGCTGAGGAATTCGTACTTGTTTATTCTCCTGAGAGTTTATTCATATTTCATATTTCCTGAGTAATATTCAAATTTCCAGAGCAACCATATTGCTGTGAGCATTTCTAATTACTGAGAGTGATCTTTAATTCCGAAAGTTGAAAGTAATCATTTGCTAAGAGTTTCTATATTTCCTGAGAGCATCTCTATGTTCTGGAAGTAATCATAATGCTGAGAGCATTCGTATACTATGGAGGTTCTATTTGCTGAGAGTCAATTGTGATTCTAAGAATTGGTGCTGTGGGATTACCAGTTCACCATTACCAGTTAATCCAAGCTTCACTCAGCTGTGACCATTGACAGTTTGAGAAATCATTCTTAGAAGAGTTTAAATATGAGTTAGAGTGACATCATTCTGGGAGAATAATCTGTGTAAGATAGGGCAGAAGCTTGAAAAGGATTTGCCAGTTGTTTGTTTTAGCTGAGGTGCTGAGAAGACAAGCAACAAATTCATCTTTCGAAGGAAAGCTTTGAAATCAGGCATGGGATTTCTTCTACTATCCACTCTGTTCTTGATTATTTAAATGAAAAGGAATCTTTGTGTTTACTGTTGTGCATAGGTAGAAAGTCAGTCATAGCTGTATTTCTATATGAAAGAAAGAATGAGTTATAATGTGAATTGCTTGTCTACTTGTACATAGAGAGTAAATTAAATGAAGATTCAAGGTTGCATATTGTGTAATTTGCACTAGGATCATAGGAGTGAATTGCTATGAACTCCTTATAAGGAGTGTATGTTTGCATATAGCTATTTAATACTAGGGGATGAATTGAGGGTATTTAATAAGTTACCGATCACAACTAGTTGAAGATTAACTTAGTCAAGTTATTAAAGCTCCTAGGATAAAGATGTCCAGTATAAGGGAGATAGTTGTGAGTACTTGTTAAGTTGTCCCCCTTTCTAGTAGATAGCTTGAAGTAGGACGTCTAGGGTACGGACTACCCCGATAGACCAACCTACGCGTAGTGTAAGAAAGCCTTAATGCAAATCGGCCCTGAGTAGTGCATATGATAAATGACCTTCATTCGAAGTACTGAATGATAATACTTTGGCCAAAGTAGTGAAATGTACAACATCCACTTAGGTGTGAAATAGTTGAGACTACACTGTCAGTTCATTGTGATCCCGAAGTACATACTAGTTCAAGAGTTGCTGTATGCACAGGACCTAGTTATGTAGGAACACAACACTATGCTCAGTTGGTAATCGTTAAAGGATACCCTACCAATCTCTTCTTCGAAGGGAGGGCCATCTATCTAACGATAGGTGTGCGGGGGACCGCATTATAAGTCCGTGGTTGGCGGAAAAGCGCCCGAGTGATGTTTCTCCTCCTCAGCAAGCGGCCGATGTACCAAGATTTGAAAGGACAGACTCCTGGACCTTCTTACTACTATTTGTTCTAAAGCTCATTGGAGCTATGTTAGTTAAGGTATGTATTCATGTTTCATGTACTTGTGAAGTTATTATATTGAGATGGAATCTTTATTGTAAATTGATATAGCAACATGTTCATGTATTATCAATAAAGAAAGGAAAATTTTTTATTGCAATGTCATGATAACACGTTTACATACTTGTAGGATGTAAATTATGAAAATTTTAATTTTACCGAAGGGTCGGGTTGTTACAAAATGAAGATTCATGGCTTTGTGAAGAGCCTACAACAAGGTGCATGTGGGAGAGACAAAATTTTTTTGAGGGAAATTTTCATGGTTTTGGTGATGAGAGCATGTAGCAGAGCATGGGAATTTTAGTAGTGAAAATCGTTCCCATTTGTTATTGCACATTGTGGTTATTTACTGTAGGTTTATATATTTATAATTTCTGGAAGTTTGAATAAAAAATTGTAGTGTTGTTGTTTGTGGATGTAGCCCAAAAAAGGCTAAGCCATGTTAAATTTTTGTTGTCTCACCTTTGTGTAATTTTCATTTCTCTGTTTTGTTGTTCTAAAATATGCATTTAATTGATAATTTAATTCCAAATTTCTATTGATAAATCCTAACACCCTAATATTGTCAACCCCTCCCTTGTCCAAAAGGGCTTAATTTTGAACATCAAGGCTAAGCCACATTTAATTTTTGTTGCCTCACCTCTGTGTAATTTTCATTTCTCTATTATGTTGTTCTAAAATATGCATTTAATTGATAATTTAATTCCTCATTCTTCTTAGTAAATCCTAAAACCCTCATATTTTCAACCCTCCCTTGTCCAAAAGGGCTTAATTTCAAACATCACTGCTAGTAACCAAAAAACCCCATCCTTGAATGCTAAAAATCACCTACTTCTTGCAAAGTAGAGCTATCCAATCTAAACCGGGCCTTCATGCTTCTTGAAAGGGAAAGATGAACCTAGAAAGACCTCTAAGAACCAGTATGCTCCTTTAGTATCTTATGTCTCTTTTATGCTACATTTTAAATACTTAATACAAGCACCTCCTATTATACCATTAAAGTGGAAACAAACATAGTTTAATTCCCATCATAATAATCCTTAGACGAAAAATAATATAGTTTGCAGATTGAAGTAAATTTTGAAAACATAATGGAAGGTATTAATAGTTGTAGTGTAGAAAAATGTAGCCCTTTACATTTTAACACATTTTTGGGCCCTCCCTGCTAAAATTGGGCTTCTTTATGCCTTAATTGGCCTTATTTTGCATCCACAAGCCTTAATAGATGCATCTTTCCGGGGATAATCCTGACATAAGTCAAATGACCAATCATAATTTAATGATTTTGGATTTTATGGCCTAGATTTAGTGATCTAGGATTCATACACAACCTTGGGCTATGGGTCCCACCTACTTTTCGAGGTCTGAATTTTAATTTCACATTAAACTAAGCGTTTCTTGAAAAATGTGTCCCAAGCTTAACCTAATGGGACTCATACACCCCAACTGGTGTATGAGTTTTGCTTAGCTTAGACTTAATTTAAATTCAAATTCTTGGTAGGATTTTATTCTCCTAGATTTGATGTCGGCTTGTAGTGTTGTAATTTTAGGAAATTTGGCATAAACAAGTATAAATACAAGGTTATTTCACTCATTTTTCACTTAGCAAGTTAATGAGAGCATTCTTATAGAAAATCTGAGATCACAAGAGTTTACAAGAGCATTCAAGAGCATTCAAGAGTGATTATCAAGTATTGTGGAGCATTATTCAAGAATCAAGCATCATGTCAAAGTCATCATGCATCTTGTTTGTTTTTGAGCTAACATCTGTGATGTAGGGTTTTATGATTAAAGCAAGCATTTAAGTCAAGATCCATATCATACAAGCAAGAATAGAGATCTACATTCATGCTAGCCATTACATACAATATTGTAGTCTTTTATTCAAGGGTTTGGTGAGTTGCAACATAGCTGATTTGTTCATTCATCATTCCTTCATTCTATTTTTTATTCATTTCAAGGTTTGACTACCAAAACAGGGTTTGACCAAGGAAAACCACTATCCACCGAAGAAACAAAAAAAATTCCCTCTCTTTGATGTGTGATTTGTAGATTTAGGTTGAAGATTCACTGAAGAGAAAGATTGGAGAAAATTCATCAAGTTGTCAAAGTTGTCACCTTACTTGCAAGATCACACAAAGTCACCTATATGTTGCAATTCGGTGTTCCAAACTCATAGATTTGACAAGAGAGAAGCTATAGGAGGACACTAGAGGATATTAGAGTTTCAAATCAACCTTGATACTGGGACGAAATTACCACTTGTGGCATATGAGTCCCAACATACCTATTTTCAAGCATTTTCTATAGATCTTGGTTTAGTAGTTCCAAATTTTGATTTTGGCCCAAAACCCTAGACTAGGACTAAATCGCTCCTACTGGTGTATGAGTCCCAGTGTGCATCAAAAGTCAACATTTTCAGGATTTTAGACCTTAACTCAAGCATCTTCAATTTTCCAAGTGCACCTCTATTTATCTCTAGTTTACTATTCTAATTTGAGTTCATTTCTAGGTCATTTACTTAAATTTTGTATATCATTTAGATTTCTTATCTTTCCAAGCCTTAG
Source organism: Sequoia sempervirens (assembly GCA_007258455.2). NCBI lineage: Eukaryota > Viridiplantae > Streptophyta > Pinopsida > Cupressales > Cupressaceae > Sequoia > Sequoia sempervirens. The sequence continues at coordinate 22,347 of VDFB02053354.1, read as the reverse complement.
CTTGGTGGTGAACCCCTTTTTTTTCTTTAATCACACCCTAGGACACCTTATTCTAGATCTCTTTCCCTCATTTCCATCCTTTGATTGAGATCTTTAAGGTTTCCTTGAGTGAAACTTGTAGGAAATTAGTTGTTGTGTGTCCTAAAATATTATACGACTATTTTCTAGGTTTCAATAGTTTAAGAACATGAAAGAAGAAGAATAGAAGAATAAAAGATATACGAGAAGAAACACCAATATATGTGGGGAAAACCCTTTTAAGTAAAAAATACTAGACTCCAAAGCATCAAACCAATGTACTAATTTGCAACAAAAATAATTACAATACATTTCCAATCTATCTAAGCCTTAATATGGAGATTTACATCTTTCTCTTCTCTAGAGGAAATCCTATAGCATAACCTTGCAATAAAAAATTTTCCTCTCAAATCCTCAAACAATATATCATATTTGTAGAGAACCAAGATAGAGGCCTAATAATCATCCTCAATCTTCTACAAATCCAATATTTGTAAAACCTCAAAAAACATGACCTTTAAAATTGAATTGCTAAGTCAAAATAGTCTTCTCCTCATCTTTGGAACCTATATCCAAGAAAAACATATTATCCATATCTAGAAAACATCTTATGCATATCCTAGTTTCCTAAAACAAAGAAAGCCAAAAAACAACTTTATTTCGGTTCAGTTCTAATATAGTAACTACTAACCAAGAGTCTGAAGTCAATATATAAACTTTGAAAAATAACATTTCACCAATATAGAAACATGTGACATCCTCTTGCTATAAAATATGACTTCCTAAATTGTGTGCCAACTTCCTAAAAAGTAATACTACCTAATAATAAATTAATTTAATGCTAAGACTCAAAGGTTTAGAATCCTTAATTCCAACACTTCTAAATTAAAATCCATTGCAAATAATTCTGCTTCTCTTGCTGGTAAAAAAAAGGTTTGCTTTGTGGACCGCCCTCAAAACTTTAATTTTTGATGATAACTTTGAGTCATCTAGGTCCCCTTCCCTTGATGTCACCCCTAAGGCCACCCTTTCTAATTCTTCTATGCATCAAATTTTTCTGCTAGCCTAATGTTGAGCATGCTCAAGATACAGAGGCTAATCCTTCAGACATTCCAAACCCTTTCAATAATTGTGTCTCTCAACATGTGAAATTGAATGATTTATGAAAAGAATTAAATATTTAAAATAACATCATGAAATGGTAGCTTGCACAATTGATCATGTCTAAGAATAAGATGAAAAATTTAGAGTCTATAATTTTGAATACTTGTATAAGGATTGGCTAGGAGAGGAGGATGATGTAGATTTCTAGAATTTATTGAAGGGAATGGCTGAAACATTTGATAAATGGGCTGAGCTGGAAAAGAATGTTGGGGAATTAAAAGAAGCTATTGGATATCTAAAGGACTACATGAGGTTGAGAAAGGAGGTTTCTAGTCCCCAAATAAACTCAGATAAAATTTTGTGCAACCTACAAGAGAATTTTAATTATAGTAAAGAAATTATGAAGAACACGATAGTTACCACCCATGTGTTTCAACAAGAGCTCATGAAATTTCATGCAAAGAGAGATAAGAATGAGGCTCATGTAGCCCCCCCTTCTAGCTCAAAACAAAAAGGAAATTCCGTTGGGAAAATCCTCCCTACCTCCATGGAAAAAAATAGTAAAAAGAGTCCTAGTGCTCTCTCTTTCGAGGTCAAGTTGTAGTTCCTCACCAAGGAGTGGTAGGCTATAAAGGGACTCCATATTCTTGGTGAACAATAATTGTTCCTTAGGTTGCTGGTCTTCTATTGGTCCTATCTTTTTTGTTGGTTGAACATTACTTTTCTTTTCTTAGTTCTTATTTCTTTTTCTTTCCCATGGTCTAACTTCTTGTGAGACCCTTTTGTTTTTACTCTATGGCTATTTTGTAATGTGATTGGACCCTTCTTGCTTAATCTTAATCAAAGCTCATAGTTTAGTATACTCAATTATAAAGGGTATACATTAAATAATCTATCTCTTCCAATTATTCTTCTTCAAGGGATAAAAACTCAAACTATCATTTAATTTGGAAGTCTAAAGCATCAAAACCTAGTGCTGGAATCTTAACTAGAGAAGTCCAAATTATTCTAATTGACTAAAAAATACTTAAAGTTTTAGCAGTTTCATAAATATGATGAATTAGGTGTAGTTATTAGATGAATGATTACATTTTTTAGGAAAACATTCATTTTGAGAACACAATAATTGGTGGGTTTATTGGGTGCAAGATTCTAAAGTGATGGAAACAATTTTATGATATTATCGATAAATTTTATACAAAAATGAAGTCATTGAATTGAAATGATTAAATCCAATTTTTCTTAAATTTTTTAAAATCTCTTTTTTTTAACTATCTTTATTGCTTCTAAGTCAAATTGATATAATTCTTAATTGATTCTTTTAATCCTTCACAACAATCCCATAACCTAAATTTAACATCCATTTACATGTTAAAAATAATAATTAGTAATTAAATAAGATAGAAAGGGAGATCTTAAATACCTCAATTTGAAATTTTAGATCAAAAATATCAACCTTGAGATGCTTATATTGAAATGATTATTTAAAATATGTAGGTCAATTGAAACTATATCTCTTCATCTTTTAGATAAAATGCATGTGTGTGTACATATATATGCATGTATAAATTTATAAATATGTGTACATGTGGTTTAGTGAAAATATTGGAAGGTGGGAGTAAAAGAAAAAGAAAAGGTGAAGGTAGTAGAAGTCAAGGCAAGGGAAAAGATGAAATGGAGTGTGGAATGGGAAAACACTTGAAGTGTGTTAAGTATATAGTACAAGAGGAAACATGGTCCTAGTTTATGATCAACTAAGGAAGAATGCCACCATAATGGTAGATGATGACTCTTTGGATAAAATTTGTAAATGTTTTCTCAATTCAATCCTTTCTTAGGCAAAGAAAAAAATCTACTCATCAAATATCACTCAAAAACAAATAAATTGATTTACAAGGAATATAAAAAATGGATCAAATCCCTTTCATTAACATGGTTTTTTTTTGTGGAATTAACCATTGAGACCAATCCAAATTTCTCTCTCATATTGATAGCTAGAATATCAATTGAAGAGTCAAACTTGAAATCTAGGACAAAAGATGCAAACCCTAATGGGCACCTACATCTACCCTTGGAACATTGAAGGCCTCTCTTTAAGGTATTTTCAATCTAATCTAATTGGCTTTAAAATTGTTGGATGTACCTCAAAAATAATTCTTTTATTATAATTTGTTAGCCTAAATAAATGGGTGAAAAAATCTAGCTATTTGGATGTAATGACTTCATTTGATGCAATTATTAAAAAAAATCAAGCCTCCTCAAGAGATGACTAAGTTTAAACTTAATTAAATCTTCATTCCAAGTCATAATGAGCTAGTAAAAAGGGGTTCTTTCCAAGAATAATTTGACCCTAGCAATCCAACAAATTTCCTAGAGGTGTTTATAGACATAACCATCAATGCAAGCACTTTAAATATTGAATATTGGGTTCCATAGGTTCTAATAGGTTGCGTTTTTATAGTTCATATTTGTGTACCATAAATTTCAAATTGGTGGTGGTTGGCATCATATCTATAACACTTGACATCGAACTCTAAGAATTTTTGCAACTATTCTAATTTTGGAATAGTTAGCATATTAAAGTTGTACTAAAGCTATATAATTTTTAGAGGTAGCAAATCAATTCGTAGTTTTATGAAAAATGATTCCCTATCATTGGTTTTAGAGCTAAGGTCTCTATTCTTCATTTATTTTTTAAATATTTCTTGCAAGTTTATCAACCTACATTTGTTAGTGCAGTCTTATCCCTTTGATAGGATTCTTGGCATGATCTCATCTCACAAAAAATAAATTTATTTTCTACTTATTACAGTCTAAGCTTATTGAAAATAACATTTGTGATTTTCAACTTCAATACCAAATGGTATTAGTTGAGGTGTAAGTTGACATATTTAAGAATAGGGACTAGGTCATTAGTTCCTATTCAAAAATTTATTCATGAGAAGAAGACAAGATTGTTATCAAATGCCATGATCATAATGTTGATTCTTTTCAAAGCCTCAAAGTAGAAGCAAAACTAATATATAAAAATCACCCACACATCTCTCCAACCTCTCATTTATATAAAATTATTAATATTTAACAATCATATTTAAATACTTATATTAGATAGAATGAATTTATTACAAAGGAACATTATATTTATTAGGGTCACTACCATCCTGCAAAAATAAATTACACTTATTACATACTCATTACATGGTTCATGCATCCTCTAAATATAGTCTAAAATCACCAACCCACATAATACATCTCTTGGTTAAAAGAGTTGTTTTGAATAGACCACCTAATATTCAACCTTTCTAGATGTTGAAGCATAATTTTAGTTGAATAATTATAGTAGGATATGGATTATGCATGTGAATGCTATGATTCTTAAATAAAATTAAAGGAAATGAATGAAAAAATTATATTTTTCAAATAATATTAAAAAAAAGGTCATTCTTAACAAAATCTATCAAAATTTGATTGAAGGTAGTTTGTTTAGTGTAGTTTCCCACTATTTTCTTGGGTATCAATACTCTTATAATACGATTGATATCCTTTCCAAAACAACCACTAAAAAGAAAAATTAAATATGTTGCACAGATTGGAAACCCTAAGAAACATTATTCAACACTTTCGCTTGGTACCTTCAAATTTCAATACAACCGAAGAAACTACAATGACGTATGACTGTTGGGCTTTCCAAATATGTTGTTCCAAGGCTATTCTCAATCCCCCACTGAACGTTGAGTCTAAGTTGTATGTGGATTCGTATTCTCAAACCTTCTATTCACGCTCCATCAAACATTCTAAATCAAAGGAGGTAAAGATCAAAAATTCCTAGAAACATGTTTGGATAATTCGTAGTTCCATCATGCTTTTGCCCACTCACAAATGTAGAGATATTTTCATATTGCTTCATTATCGGAGTATATACATGTTTTTCCATAAGCAATATCAGATGAGTTGTAATGGGATAAATGTTTCTTGTTCACTCTCCATTACTGGGCTTAAAGAAATCTCTTTTCTCCTTTCAATGAAATGGCTGGGAGATACAGATTCAAACTTAACTGCTACTGTGATAGTGAGTACGATGAGGGTAAGAGGACTACAATGGAATGGAAAAGAACTTGGAAATGGTTAAAGATTGACATTCGTACTATAGGCTAATGGTCTCATGACGTCATTAAAAATCATTCATTTATTCATTCAAATTGATATGGTAGAATGACGCATAGAAAAATATATTTTGAATTTAAACCTCGCTGTCTAATTTGTTTCCCTAGCGGCAACCTTAAACTACCTGACAAAAAGATGATTGAAAAAATAATGTAAATATTACCGACTTAATCACTCTCGAGAGCTCAAGTGTAATTATATGTTCTATTTCTCTATCATTATGGAAAATAATTGCAAAGTAAAATTTAGAGAAAAACCAAAACTCTTAATATTAATATTACTACGTAACCAATAAGAACGAGCATGTAAGCAATGCATCTCTTCAAATATGGTTTAACCCTGGCTATGCAGCAATTTTGTTTATACTACCTGCAAACTTATAAGCATCTCATACAAAGGGGGAATTGGAAAATATTACTATCTTTCTAGATTAACCATAGTAATTGAAAGCGTAGTTTTAAAACTAATGGACAAGCCGAGCTGACGCCTTGAGTGGATAAGATAATCTACGTGCTACTATTTCTAATTGTGAGGCATCACTGGCCTGCAGCGAAGGCTTCGACGGGGAAGGTCTTGGTGATTCCAGCGAGGCTCTTGAACTGTATTTTTCCGGTGGGAGGAGTGTCGAGGGTGATATCGCCGACGGGAGCCCAGATGAGCATCTCCTTTGCCTTGACTCCCTTCAGTTTCTTTATGCGCCCCTGCTGAATGTAGCCATGGATCTCTGTGTCGTAGCTGACCTGCTTAGAGATAAGCTTGAAAGTGTGCTCCACCTTCTTCTTCTGCGCAATCCACATGTAACCCGTGCTCTTCACATACCCCACCTCCACCACATCGGCCAGAGGCAACAGTCCTTCCGGAAGCCCGAATTCCTTGAGTAGAGCCGCCGCCTGCTTTAACCCCTCTGCGTGCCCCTTCATTACGACTGCCCCCTCCCTCTCTGACGCCATGCCTTCTTATCACAATCAATTCTATGTAATTGAGCAAGAATGGGTTTGAGTGCTTCTCGTATGCTGTTTAGCGTAAGTTATTTATACTTACTCCTACGGCCTTGAGAAAATCCACCACCTTGGAAAATTTTCTTTGATTCGACCGGATGATTTTTTTACTTTGTGAATGGTATCAGAGGGAAGGTTAAAAATGTGACGTATACTCTGTGCGTCGACCGCCCGATTTTGGGCTTTTCTATTTAGCAGGCTATTTATATGAACGTATTTTCTCATTGTACGGGTGCCCAAGTAATACAAAGTTTGTATATATCGATGTATTTATTGTTCTTTTGGTAGAATCATGGTTAAGTGACGTATGCAATGCGCTCACCTATTTGGTTTGATGCCGAGAAAGTAAGCTAGGGGAGAAGACCCAATATCTCCTAGGGCTAACTTCACACAATCGTAGAATTCAAACCATACGTCGAATCGAAATTTTTTTTTATGGGTTTTTTTCGTTGACGAGTTAAGTGTATTATATCTAAGGTTTTGGCTTGTGGGCAATTCGGTCCAGTGCGGGAGCATTGGATATACACGTGGGGGTCAAAAAGACACCTTTTAGAGGTGTCGTCCGCTCGCCGCCACCTAACATCCCAGTATCCGCTAGCTATAACCACCAATTTTTTTTTTTAAAACACCTAAATGTGTCACTATTAACATTTAATTAAAACTATTTTATCATTCAAATCCGCTCAAAAGTCAATGGGTCTAATTCACGTTAGCACCTTATAAAATCATTTTGGTGCCCATTAAAAATCACTCCTACATATTATTCTCCTAACATTAGCATCGGACACCAAACACATTACACCCCAATTAATCTTCATTTGGGGTCTGATTAATGCATATGACTAATGTTTTTTTTGGTGGGTATCTCATTCTTTTCCCTCATTTTACCGCGTGCTCTATCTGGAAGGTTCTCGACGATGGAAGTGAATGTAGATGGCGACAACTCTCCACGGCTCCTGCTAGTTCGCACGCCTTGAGGTAACAACAAACATCATTCTCCTTTGAATATGCAAACAATAGTACTGGTTAATCATTTTCTTTTGCATCTTTCATGACCCATGAAGGGTTTATTCGATGATTGAAAAATTATTACTGCTTGTTTATGAAATAAATCATTCCTCTTACATGCCTTTTCGCCATGTGCTATTTGATTTTGTTGGGTCATGGTGCTGGTGTTTTACACAAGTTTTTTTGGGGTTAAATAATTTCCTCTCCTCATTTTATCGTGCGCTCACAGCCTGACAAAGTCGATTGTATCATGATTTTGTCTGCAAAAATGATAGAGGAATTTCGCGGGTTTGACCACATGTCTGCAAAAAATAATTTTTTGGTCTACATCGGCTTTTGTATAAAAAAATCCATGTATATGGGCATAAATCGGAAAACCCATTTAGTATACACCATTTTTGTGAAAACCCTTGCTTTGTTTTTTCCAAATACGGGTTTTTTTGGGGTTAAATGATTAAATACAAGGTTGGTAAAGTCGATTGTCTCACATGATTTTGTCTCCAAAAATGATGAGAAATTTTGTGGGTTTGACCACATGTCTGCAAAATAATATTTTTTGGTCTGCTTCGACCTTTTTATAAGAAACCCATGTCACAATGGGCATAAATCGACAAACCGATTTAAAATATGACATATTTGTGAAAACCCTTGCTTGGTTTTATCCAAATTCATTTTCTTAAGGAATTAATGTCATGAAACCCTTGCCTGGAATATTCTGCATCTATCTGAAAACACACTTTTGTATTCTTGTGAGTGAGGAATTATTATTATGAAACCCTTGGTTAATTTCTTGTGCACATTTCTGAAAACCCAAGTGTGTAATTGATCTACTTCTGTTAAAATTAATATCCTATTGCTGTTGAATATAGCACAACTTCTTTCATTTACTGTACAATGTGCTTTGTACATTCTACTTATAGTTATTTTCATGAGTTGTGCATTTAAGATTTATATTTATGCACTGTCTCTTTACTTTACTTTATAAGTAAATGAATGTCTTTTTTGGTGACAGGTTTTTTCTTACAAACCCCATTTACAAATTCAAAAAATTGTGTGTTCATTTAATATTTTTGGTTCTCTCAGCTTCCATTTTCATTATATATGTATATACGTCTATATATGACTGTGTCTGTTTGTGTATATATATACACACACAGACACTCTCATATATACATATATATATGTATATATATATGTTTGTATATGTATATATATATATTCTATACATATATGTGTCTGTATATATATATGTACAGTATATATATATATATATATATATATATTTGTATGTATGTATATATAAACACACAACTTATTCAATTTGTAAATGAATGTGTACAATGTTAGTTATATATATTTTGAATGACTATGAAAGGCATTCACACACTTCTTAACCGTTACACTTGAAAATAGTGGATAATATATTGGGAAAAAAGCTTTATCTTGAGCTTGTACACAATAAACACTTGCCCATTTTGTACAAAAAAGGGTAATTTACAAACATCTAAACATTCTATAATATCTGCAAACCGAATTCTCCTAAGTTTTGTAGCAATTCTTTCAGTATGGTCATGGATAAATTGAAAATCTCATAATTGTATGCAATTTGTAGTTTTTTAATTATTAAACACATAGCTTATTTAATTTGTAAATGAATGTGTACAATGCTATATATATAACATTGTACACACTCATTTACAAATTCAATAAGTTGTGTGTTTGAATTTGTAAATGAATGTGTACAATGTTATATATATATATATTTGTATACATTCATTTGCAAAATCTGTGTCTCTTGTCTCTTGTTCATTCAACAAATCAATATATGTGTGTATCCTTTGCATATCCTTTCAAAATGAAAACAATGGTACTTGTTAATCATTTTCTTCTGCATATTATTGAATTTGTAAATGAATGTGTACAATGCTAGTTATATATAACACAACATATTGAATTTGCAAATGAATGTGTACAATGCTAGTTATATATAACACAACTTATTGAATTTGCAAATGAATGTGTACAATGTTAGTTATATATAACAAAGCTTATTGAATTTGCAAATGAATGTGTACAGTGTTATATATATAAGATTGTACACATTCATTTGCAAATTCAATAAGGTGTGTGTATGAATTTGTAACTGAAACCCATTGTTCAAATACGTTTCATTTGGTTGTCCAATACAATAGAGTAGCATTTGTTTATATTTTTCTACTTTCCATTGCACATAAAGTAGGCCAACATACATATATTTGTCATTTTATATTATGTGTCTCTTGTTCATTCAAAAAATCGATATATATGTGTGTATCCTTTGCCTATCCTTTCAAAATGCAAACAATGGTACTGGTTAATCATTTTCTTCTACAACTTAGTGAAATTGTTAAATAATGTGTACAATGTTAGTTATATATATAACACAACTTATTGAATTTGTAAATGAATGTGTATAATGATATATAACACAACTTATTAAATTTGCAAATGAATTTGTACAATGTTATATATATAACATTGTACACATTCATTTACAAATTATGTGTCTCATGTCTCTTGTTCATTGAGTAGATCAATATATATGTATGTATCCTTTGCCTATCCTTTCAAAATGCAAACAATGGTACTGGTTAATCATTTTCTTCTACATCTTTCAGGATGCATGAAGGGTTTATTCGCTTATTGAAAAATTATTACTGCTTGTTTATGAAACAAATCAGTCCTCTTCAATGCCTTTTCGCCATGTGCTGTTTGATTTTGTCGAGTCATGGTGCTAGATTTTTTTCCCACATTGTAAACATTCATTTACAAATTCAATAAGTTGTGTGTCTATGGTGTGAGGTAACAACAAAAATCATTCTCCTTTCAAAGTGCAAACAATGGTACTCCTAATTCTTATTAGGATGCAATTAAATTATATATGTATGTATACACACGTGTTATATATATATATATATATTCCATCGCCATGAGAACCTTCCAAAGAGAGAACACCGTAAAATGATGGAAAAGAATGGGATACCCAAAAAAAAACATTAGTCATATGCATTAATCGGACCCCAAATGAAGATTAATTGGGGTATAATGTGTTTGGTGTTCGGTGCTAATGTTAGGAGATTAATGTATAGGAGTGATTTTTAATAGGTGGCCAAAATGATTTTATAAGGTGCTAACGTGAATTAGACCCATTGACTTTTGAGCGGATTTGAATGATAAAATAGTTTTAATTAAATGTTAATAGTGACACATTTAGGTGTTTTTTTTTCTTTGCAATGTATATCAGTGATTTTCTACAATGTATATGTTTATATGAATACATGCATGTATGCTTATGTTTCTATGAATGTTTGCATGTATGCTTATGTTTTTATGATTTTATGCATGCATACAAACATGCAAAAAATCACAGATATATAAGGCTCCCCAAATAAACATTGAATCCAAATATAATGCAGAATTCAGTCATATCATCTCTAAAAACCTACGTAAGTGGCAGCTACAAATTCAAATTCTATAACAAATTCAAATTTGAAACACAACAATCAAATTGAATGCATTCAATTTTCAGATTCAAATTTCTAAATAAGAGGGACAAAGCATGTCAAATTGCTCTCAATAGTTACAGCTCACTCCAGAGGCAAATCAGGTGTTGCTTACTTGTATAGCAAGTGCCATACAAAACAATCTGCAGTCCTTAACATCTTCTCCAGCTGATATGGAGTCAGTTGACCCCCAAGGACACACACCAGTGCTTCTTAATCAAATTTGTGGATGTTTGATTATGATTTTTTGTTGTGAACTTTTTGAATTTGAAGTGTGCTAGTGTGTTTTTCGTAAAATTGAATGCTAGTCTATTGTATTGGACAACCAAAGGATACTAGTCTGTTGTATTAGATAGCCAAAGGATACTAGTTAGTGTCTATTTTTGTAAAATTGAATGGTAGTCTATTGTGAACTTATCTACTTTGATGTGTGGGCAGTGTGTTTTTTGTAAGACTGAAGACTCCTTGTCTTCTTTCCAACTTTGTCTTAATCATGTCTATGCTGTAATAAATATGATTTCAGCCTAGGCATGTTTTGGGAGTTGTCCAAGGTAATGATCTATGCTTTTTGTGATTTGAAATTAGACTTGTGTTGTGTATTCATCTATCATTTTGTTGGGTATGTGTTTTTTGTATTCATCTAACTAACATTGTTAAAAATTTAAATGTACATTAAGAAATGTATGTAATTGAAATTCAAAAAATTATATACATATATATATATACACACACACACATACAACTATGTATATGCATACATACACACACACACACACACACACACACACACATACACACATATATATGCATATATATATGTATGCATACATATATATATATATATTTATATATATGCATATACATAGTTGTGTGTGTGTGTGTATATATATACACACACACACAACTAAGTATATGCATACATATATTTATAACTATACATCTATATGCTGCATATCCATAAATTGTAAGTGTAAGTGTAAGTGGAAATCAATTTAATTGTAAATCAAGTAGGTGTAAGTTTACAATGAATAAGAAAAATGAACATCATAAATGAACACAATGTCTACCGGGTCATAGCCAAAGTAAAGTCTTGACAGACTTGACTTGAAATATCATCTTGCAATTTGATATGCTCTTTACAACCTCCCTAGTTGTGTATACATACATACATATTGAATCTGAGACCCGTTTCTAAGACCTATTTTGTAGGCTACTAAGAGCACCAAAGGCTGGAGACAAAATGTTAATCATGTCCCTTAAAATTGGATGTTGACTTGGAAGAGGAGTTGTAGGAGTAATCTTACTTTTGTTTCTTTCTGCTCTTTCCTCTTGCTTTTGGTTTTCCTTCAACCATCGAGCAATCTTTGCTTGCTCCCTTTGAAACTCCTTTTGATGTCACTACCTCAGCTTCTCCTATGCAATTTTTTGTTTTTTTGTAGCACGCTCCAATCTCTTTGCCTCCCTCTATGTGAGGATTGTTTCTCTTTTTTCCTTCTTTTCAGCCATTTTCTCCCTTTTCCTTTGTTGCAATTCTTGGTTTCTTCATTTCTGTGCCTCTTGTTCATTCAACAAATTGAAAAAAACATCTGATGTCAAGATTTGAGATTGCCTACTTAAGCATAGCACCCCATTACGACCTCTATTAGATGATTGGTGCACCCTTTGCATTGGGAGTTGCAAAAAAATGCTTCTCCTGCTTGCTGGTTGCTGGTCATTGACTTGTGTGCATGGCACATAGTCAAATTCTTCATCGCTTGAGTCATTACCTTCGATTCCATCTGCTTCATCATTTTTAGCCTCCCAATTTCTCCCAGTCATGAAGTAATGGATGACCTCTTTAGGATCAACATCTGGTGGTGATGGCATGAACAACCCTTCATCCACTTGACTGAAATTGAGATGCAGCCTAGGTTTAAAGCCGCATCTTGAAATTCAAATGGAAGATTGAGACTCTCTTCATTTTTAGCTGCTTGATTACATGATTGAACTATTGGTTCTTGTTCAATTTCTGTTGCCTCAATGTTTTCTGGGCAATATCCTTCTTCGTTTGTTGGATTTGGGGGATTGTTTGTAGAAAAGGTTTCCATAAACTATCCAATATATTCCTCATTCCAATCTGCTATCCTCAAACAAGTCTCGGCTACCATGAATCCTGCCTCATCATCAGCTGTATCACCCTCTGTTTCTGCTCCCAATGTGGTTCCTTTCTCTTCAACCATGAAAGCTTGGCTTGGCCCCATATCCAAGTCAAGTGCATGTCGATCTAATGGAAAAATTCTCGTTCTTCTAAAACCACTTGCATTGTTATTAGGAGTCAAAGCTTGTGCAAAAGCTTTGCTGGCAAGTGTTTCCAACTCTTCCCTTCCAATTTCAAGCTGAGGATTTGTAGGGAGTCATATACTCCTATGTTGTTTGAAGTAGTTTTTGAATGGTGAGAACACTGACATCAAGGGGCTACAATTTGTGGCTGCAATGTGTTGGAAGTGTGAGAAAATCTATTCCCATAGTCTTTGCTTCTTTGATTGTTTTGAATGCCACATGGCTGCCATGATCATCAAAGATGAGAAGTTGTCTATTTGTTGGTGACACCCCTCCTGGGACATTTCTTGCAAAGTGTTTTAACCATTCCACAAATAATTCTTTGGTCATCCAAGCATGCCCTTGACTCACAGTTAACAATATAGTTTCTAATGTTCCTTTTGGACTTGAACAAATAATAACCAGTTATAGCTTGACTTGCTGCACTAACACAAGCTAGAAAAATGATCCATTCTCTGCTTTTAGAAATTAATTGTGGAACACATTTCGTCCCTATTTTTGCAATAAATCTCATTGCATAATTTATGTAGTCTGCACACCTGTTTCATCGTAGTTCCATATTTTGTTGGGCCCATAATTGTGTATGTTGTACAACTCCTCCAAGTTATCATAGAATGAAGAAACTATTTTGGGGCGTAGCATTATAGCTCGATCTGTGTCCACTCCTTTGGGTGTTTGGATTTTCAGATCGGGATGAATTTGATGAAAGCCAACCCACCATGACCTCCCTGGTATCCCATTTGTGAATGGGTTAGGCCTTGCTCCAACCATTTAGGCCACCGTTGACTTAAGTTGTGAGATTTGAAGGCCATGGCCAATATTAGCCATGCCTTTGCACCACTGCATGATTTCAACTTCTTCTTTTTCAGATAGGACTGTTCATGGCCCCTTCCTTTTTGTAGATGTCACACCATTGATCCATGCCAGCAAACTGCTAGGCAAGATTCCCCATTTGATCGTTGAACCTCAGATTGACATTCGATTATCCTCAACATCTGCAATGGATTTTTCCATGTCATGCATAGAACAACTTTCCTTGCACAGATCTGGGGTTGTCACATGGTCAGCAGGTGGCGGTTCCATCTCTACCTCAGTATTATTAACAACAGGTTCAAAACCATCATTTTCCTTTGTCTATTTTGCATTTCAGAAATAACATCCTCGTTGATGTTGATTGTTGGCTCTTCATCAACATCTGGAAAATTGAACGTCACTCCACGAGGTACTCTAATTAAGTGCCTCCCACTCAATCTTTTCCTCTTCTGCCCTAGTGCCATGATTGTCAGTGATCCTATACATTGTAAGCCATAAAGTGTCAAAAAAATAATGTTGAAAGCAGTAAAAAGAAGTTGAAATCAAGCTAGAAACAACCAAAAAACCTAGGAGTACCCATTGTTTGCATTCTAAAAGGAGAATGATGTTTTTCGTTACCTCAAACCATGGACAATAGACACACATAACACAAAAATTTATATAAGTAAACATATATCTGTGTAATTATATGTATACACACATATACATATATATATGTATGTATATGTATGTATACATATAATTACATAGAAAATCACTGATATACATTGCAAAACAGAAAATGGTGCTAATTGTGTCACTATTAACATGCAATTAAAACTATTTTATCATTCAAATCCGCTCAAAAGTCAATGGGTGTAATTCATGTTAGCACCTTTTAAAATTATTTTGGCGTGCGCCCATTACAAATCACACCTACACATTAATCACCAAAAATTAGCAGCGGAAAGCAAACACATTAGACCCCAATTAGACTTCATTTGGGGTCTGATTAATGAATATGACTAATATATATATATGTATATATATATATATATATGTATTTGTATAGATATATGTATAGATGTATGCATATATCTATACATATATATATTTATATATACTTAGATATATGCATGCATATCTATCAATGTACAAAGCACATTATACAAAAAATGAAAGAAGTTGTGTTGTATTCAACAGTGATAGGATACTAATTTTAATAGAGGTAGATCGATTACAGAGTTGGGTTTTCAGAAATGTGCACAAAAAAGTAACCAAGGGTTTCATACTAATTATTCCTCAGTCAAAGGAATACAAAAGTGAATTTTTAGATAGATGCTGAACATTCCATGCAAGGTTTTCATGAGATTAATGCCTTAAGCACACAAATTTGGAAAAAAACAAGCAAGGGTTTCCACAAAAATGGCGTATAATAAATGGGCTTGTTGATTTATGCCCATATTCACATGGTTTTTTTTATAAAAAGGTTGATGCAAACCAAAAAAATCATTTTTTACAGATATGTGGTCAAACCCACTAACTTCCTCTATCATTTATGTAGACAAAATCATAATACAATCAACTTTACCAGGCCGTGAGCGCACGGTAAAATAGGGAGAGGAAATAATTTAACCCCAAAAAAACTCATGTGTAAAACACCAACACCATGACCCGACAAAATCAAACAACACATGGCGAAAAGGCGTGTAAGAGGAATGATTTATTTCATAAACAAGCAGTGATAATTTTTCAATCATCGAATAAACCCTTCATGGGTCGTGAAAGATGTAGAAGAAAATGATTAACCAGTACCATTGTTTGCATTTTGAAAGGGTAGGCAAATGATACACACATATATATCGATATGCTCAATGAACAGGAGACAAGAGACACAAAATTTGTAAATGAATGTGTACAATGTTATATATATATATAATACATTGTACACATTCATTTACAAATTCAATCTTAACGCTTAATTGAAACATTGTACACATTCATTTACAAATTCAAACACATAGCTTATTGTGTTTGTAAATGAATGTGTACAATGTTATATATAAAACATTGTACACATTCATTTACAAATTCAAAAACACAGCTTATTGAATTTGTAAATGAATGTGTACAATGTTATATATATAACATTGTACAAATTCATTTGCAAATTTAATAAGTTGTGATATATATCATTATAAACATTCATTTACAAATTCAATAAGTTGTGTTAGATATATATATATAACTAACATTGTACACATTCTTTTACAAATTCAATAAGATATAGAATAAAATGATTAACCAATACCATTGTTTGCATTTTGAAAGGATACACACATATATATCAATTTGTTGAATGAACAAGAGACACATAATACAAAATGACAAATATATGTATGGTGGTCTTTTGTATGTGCAATGGAAAGTAGAAAAATATAAACAAATGCTAGTTTGTTGTATTGGACAGCCAAACGAAATGTATTTAAATAGAGTTATATATGTATATATATGTGTGTTTGTGTATGTATACATGCATATATGTATTTATATGTAAGTATCTGTATGTATATATTTGTATATATATCTGTATATATGATTTTTAATACATAATACACATATATAAACATATATTAAACACATATATATAGACATATATATATATATATATACACATGTATATATGCACAAATATATATATACGCATATATACATATATATAAACCTTGAGAAATGACCAAACCCTGAGAAATGACCAAAAATAGACAAATATAAATACACATATATGCAGAAATAAATGACAAATATAAACCTTGATATAAACCATGAAATAAATGACAAATTACCAAAAACAAACAAATATAAATACACGTATATGCAGAAATAACTGACAAATATAAATGAAAAAAAATAGAAAATGAACACACAAATTATTGAATTTGTAAATGGGGTTTATAAGGAAAAACCCATCACCAAAAAAGACCTTTCATTTACTTATAAAGCAAAGTAAAAAGACACTGCATAAATATAAATGTTAAATGCACAGTTCATGAAAATAACTATAAGTAGAATGTATAAAGTACCAACTTGAAACTTGGGATATTGGAGGAATTTGCAGAGGAATGTGTAGAGGATGCCTGTCGATGCTCTGAATTTTGCATAGAATAATTCTTCACAAGATGTAATTGTGAATGCCACTGGTTGCTTTCCCCCTCTTATTTAGGAATTTGAATTTGACAATTGAATGCATTCAATTTGGTTGTGTTTCAAATTTGAATTTTTTTGAGCATTTGAATTTGAAGTTGCCAGTTACGTATGTTTTTAAAGATGATATGATTGAATTCTGCATTATATTTGGATTTGATGTTTGTTTGGGGAGCCTTACACCTGTATTTAATTGTGCAGGTACCTACTGGGAATGAAGTAAATACATGTATCTTCTAGGGAGTGTGTAGAAGACTGTGCATTACAAATCCCATAGAGTTAAAAGGAGATTGTGATTATGTCATGTAAAGCACCATTAAGTGTGCATGTGTAGTTGTTGATATAATATGTAATGAGGGATAAACATTTGCAAGTGGGGGTATTTGTAACAGTAAAAGTTTTAAATTAAATTGTAAATGAGCCTTTTTATGTGCAAGTTGACTTTTTTTATAAATGCAAAAGCATGTTTAGTTGTTTATTATGATTGGTGAGTTACACATTGTGTTATGAGCAGCCATTGGTGTTGTTGCAATTTTTTATTTGTTAAAATAAAGTTTTTTAATGGATCAAAGTGATTTTGTTTTGGGAGGTGGAGTGAGCATGGAGGTGGCGGTTATTCAATGGGTGACGATAACTGGGTCTTCTCCCCTACATTGCAATTGGAAAAACCAACACAGGATGGCCAAGTCACCATGGGTTACTCTCCAAACTTGAAACATAAAATGTATAAATAAAAAAATGTGTACGAAAGAAGTGGAAAAGAATTGTATGTATATAGTTTTATGTAAATTATAAAATTAATATAAAAAATAAAAATTTATGATATGTTTTATTTAGGAAATTCTCATAGATATTAGAATATTTTAAGAAATTATTAAAATTTTATTTGGTTTTTTTACATGTGTAAATACTATTAGGTACATCAAAAATAAATTTTATATATTGCATGAATAATGCAAAATTGAATGAATGTTTTAAAATATGAATGAAAATTAAAAAAATTAAAATAACATCTTGTTTATAAAAAAAATATTAACATATTTTTCAAAACATTATCATAAGTATACAATACTTATGTGATCACACTAATTAGTAAGAAAAATATATTTATATATAACAAATTTGAACAAATAAAAATTCAAATAATAACATGCACAACAAATTAAATCATTCAATCATATAAAAATGAAATTTGTAAAATAAAAAATAACTTAAATACATAATAGAATAATAATGAACGTATTCATTAAGAGATGAAATTACTTTCACAATATATCAGACAATTACTAGAAGACCATTTCACATTGTCAAACTTCTAAGATCTTAAATAAATTAAGATAATTTAACATGATAATAAGAAGGGGATAAGAATGCCCTTTTTTCCATAATTCTATCAAAGAAAGGATGAGTGCCAATACTATATTATCTCTCTTCTTAAAGATGTTAAAGTTATCAATTCTACTTTTTGGGTATTGATTTCAAAAAAAAAATGAGGCTGCTTCTACTGATAATTTGAAGTTCAGTTGTTGGCCTCTCTTATTTCATTTGAGCAAGGAGAACTTGTTAAAGGACATCAAATTCTAGATGACATTATTGTTTCCATTGAAGCTATCTATTCTATGTCTAATTCAAGGGAAAAGACAAATTCATTAAGTTGAACATGTCCAAAGCCTATGATAGAGTTGGTTGGTCTCTCCTCAAGAATGTGTTCTTAGATTTTGGTTTTTCTAAGGGTGGATTGATTTGGTTACAAGTTGTGTGGCTTATTTTTATTTCTTAGTTCTTATCAATGTTAATCATTCTCCTTTCTTCTCTAAATTTTTGGGGATTTCCCAAAAATATTTGTGGAAAGATCCTAGCAGTTGGCCTAGAGCCAAAATGTCTAAAGCCTAGGCTAATCTTACTTGCATTTTTTCTAATAGTCCTCATTTCTCCTTGGAGGGGACATTATTCTTATGTGTGGGTCATGAACCTAAAGGAAACTATTTGGTTGCTCTTTTTTATTGAATTTTAGAGCATAAAAAAGGTGTAATTAGATATTTTCCTCAATGGATTTTTTAAAATAAAATTAAACTCACCCAAGTGCATCTCTTTATTAGCCAATAGGCTATTTGTGTCAACTTTTCCCAAAATTTTTGTTAGCCTTGATGTTTTCTAGCTTCTTTGGTGTCGGGGAAAACTTGGCGGATGGGTTATAGTGTGGTCAGTTTTTTTGTCAACCCTACCAGTTTAAGGTGCCGGACTTGGGTCTCTGTTGCCGCGTAAAAGGTGGCGGGTGTTTGGCGCGAGGATAGAGGAGTTCGGCGAAATGACCGAAGTGTAGAGGAGGCCATCAAAATGTCATTAGCATTGATTGTTGTATGGTTTCCGTGTAGTGGTGATGGTGCAAGTACCATCTATTTTAAAGTCCTTGGAAAACAAAATGAATGTTTGTCCAGTTATCGATAACATATTCTTTGGTGTCATTGTGAGGGTTTTTGTTATTGTTGAAGGTAGCAGTGAGTGCGGAGGGAAAGTTTCTATGAAGGTGCAATTGCGTCGAATGATTGTGCAATTTTTGTGAAGGTGGTTGAAGGTTATCTTATTTTTTGTTGCATGCGTCGATGGTTGCAAATGGTGAGGGTTGTGATAATTCTATGGTCTTGTTTGGAAGGTTGTCAAGAAAGAACAAAGGAAAGATGAAGCAAGCGGGAAGGGGTGTTATTGAAGGAAGTAGGGAGAGGTGCATCTCATCTGGGTTATTCTTGAAAGAAATACTGTTTCGTTGTATCGATTGTTGTTGGAAAGACTATATAGTTTTGTGGGTTTTGTCATGTCGGTGACTGTTGTTTATATTGTTCCATTTATAGCTTTGGTTCTATGTGAATGGTTGGAAAATAGTTAATCTGTTGTGTTTTTGGTGAATGTTGAAATTGAGATCTCTTGTGTTTTGTGGATTTTCCTAAAAGATTTGAATTTTTTTTGTAAATGCTATATGAGAAGGATAGCAATGTGTACATGTAAACTATAAAATAAAACTCAAGACAATAAGGGTCTTGTGTGAATGGCTGGAAAATAGTTAATGTGTTGTGTTTTTGGTGAATTACCCCATCTCGGTTACAGTTGAAACCAATATTGATTCATTTAGGGTTGTCATTTTTGTGGTGAAGGTTTTGAGTCAGTATGTTACTGAGAGCTTTCTGTGTTTTGTGGGTTTTGTATGTGAGGCAGTATTGGAAGCCATGTTTTTGTTTCTATTTAGAATAACTCACAAATAGTTGTAAATTTTGAATTGTGTATGCATATATGCATAGATATCCAAGAGACGATCGAATATCTACACACATATGTATGAGGAAGTTGTATAGGATAGGGAAATGTCAATTGCACACATGTGTATTTATGTATATGCATATGCAAATAGAGACATATTTACAACTATGTCCATAGGTAGATATATGAGCATGTGTAGATAGCAATAACTTTGTTCAAAATGATATTGTTTGATTTATGGTTCAGCTTTTGCATGTATGTTTGTCTATGCATTTGACACTGTCATTTTTAGTGTTTTGTGGGTTTGGCCATCTGGGTGAGTGTGGATAACAATATTGTTTCCTTCACATCTTTTGTTTTGTGGAAATGGTTGGAATGTAGTAAAATAGTTAATGTTATGTGCTCCATGTTGTTTTGCATAAGGGACTGTTTACTGTTGTTGTTTGCGTTAGGCTAAAGTGTTACATTTATGGCTTCCATTTATCGTTGGTCTTATTAGGACCATCGCCAGTACATGCAAATCATACATCAATTAATGTTGATGCTAACCAACATTTAATTTCCGTAGCCTTCTCTATCCACGCGGCCCAGAAAATGTCGCCCTATTCCCAAAGCAACAAACAGCTACCTCTGCCACCTTTTTCACAGGAATTGGAAGGCCAAAAAATTGGGAGGCCGAGCGAAATTCTGAGCGAACTTATAAGCTATCCGCCACTATATCTGTAAATGTGTATATATATATCTGTATATATATATATGTATATATGTATATATATCTGTATATATATATATATGTATATATATGTATATATGTATATATGTATACAAATGTGTATATATATGTATATAGGCATATGTATATGTATATATATATATTCTGAGAAAAATTATAAGCTATCCACCACTATATTTGTATATGTGTGTATATATATATAGATATATCTATATGTATATGTATATATGTATGCAAATGTGTATATATATATTCTGAGCAAAATTATAAGCTATCTGCCACTATATCTATATATGTGTGTATATATATATATTTGTATGTATATGTATATATGTATACAAATGTGTATATATATATATACCGATAGGGCTAAAAAAAATCCTGACCAAACTATAGCCCATCTTCCAAGTCTACCCCAGCGCCAGAAAAAGAAGGAAAAATGCTGAGGCTGATGAAAATTACCAACAAAGTTGACACAAGTACAACCTAAGGTAGGGAACAATAATCAATAATACCTAATGTAACTAAACATAGCATGGACAATATTAATTATTTTATTCTGTTCCAACCATAGCAAGATAACGAAAGACATAAATCAAATAATGTTAGCCTAACACAGACAACAATAGTGAACAATGCCTTATGCAAAACAATACCAACAGAACGCGGACCCTAAATGAATCAATATTGGTTGCAATGGTAGCCCAGATGGAGAGAGACCGATGGAAAATTGAAATATATATAAATATATGTATATATGTACACACATATATATAATTATTTTATTTTATTCCAGCCATAAGTAGAAAACGAAAGCCATGAATAAAACAACAATGGTTTCAATAGCCACCCAGATGCAAAATTATAATAATTGATCAAAACTCCATAACCTTAACAATTTTAATCTTGCATATATATATATTGATATCCGTAAGAGAAAACGAAAGCCATTAATCAAACAACAATGGTTTCAATAGCCACCCAGATGCAGAAATATAAGAATTGACCAAAACTCCATAACCTTAACAATTTTAATCTTACATATATATATTGATATTAAAATATATCTTGTGTAGCCTAAGGGGAGAACAATAATCAATAAAACCTAATGTAAACAAACATAGAATTAATAGTATTAATTGTTTTATTCTGTTACAACCATAAGCAGAAAATGAAAGGCATAAGTGAAACAAGAGTGCTCTCACCGGCCACC
>VDFB02053352.1:0-27501 GCA_007258455.2 Sequoia sempervirens | reverse complement strand
AAATTGAGCCTCAAGTGTACCTTTTACATGCAGCAAGCTTCGACATGCTTTCATGATGCTCTTCATAACCAAGTGGGTGCATACCCAACATGAAGACATTCTTCCTTTGATTTCCATCGTAAGACTAATTGTTCCTTTCCATCTATGATTTGTTTTTCATAAACTTTACCAATATGCTTTTCTATAGTGTCAATCTTTAGCTGCAACGTCTTGGGTTTTCCCAATTTCCAAGTACAAATTGTACATTTGGCATGTGTTTCTTTTTCAATATCGTTTGATTCCCCCACTGCTACAATGAATGGGTACTTTGACAACCAACCAATTTGAAAATTCCTTGTCATTTCCCACTCACGCCCACTTTTTGGTTTGTTTTTCCTTTTCTTGCTACCAACATCATCCTCATCCAATTCAATTATCTCATTCTAGCTAACTAGGGTATCCCTTGGAGCATCTTCTGTGGTATTTCCATCCCCATTTGAATTTGATACATTTTTATTTAAATCAATGACAATCTCAACTTGACCTTCCACAGGCGTTGAGGTATTGTGAATGCTACCAATATTTGGTGGAAGAGTTGATGATGTAGCTCCATCTTGACCTGATCGATCAGAAGCTTTGGAAATTCCAAAGTAAGACTATATGGTACGTCTAATTTTTGGGCGTTTTGATGGCCTCTGAGTCTCTTGATCTTCACCACACTGAGGGCTGCGGTAGGAGTATTTTCAACACCCCGAGGAGCGGCAGGAGTATTTTCACCACCCTGAACTGGAGGGAGTATTTTCACACCCAGGAGCTAACTTCGAGGAGCACCACCCTAAGGAGCGGCAGGAGCCTTACCATTGCTGCTCGAGTCGCTCAACATATTAATCTCTGATTCGATCGACATATTCATCTCTCACTTCGAATAAAAAACTGGAAAAAAATGTCTTCTTGTTTAAGAAGGATAGAGAATAATAATATAGATCCCATTCCCTACTCAATATCATCTTTAAGACTGAAGCAAGAATGGAAAAGAGATAAAGAAAACTTATTATTATAACTAATAACACTATGAAGAAATGATCACTCACCTTTAAGTCTACTTGCTCAGCTTTCATTGACTTCTAATCATAGAAGTAGAACCCTCAGAACCAAACAAAATGTGTAAGAATAAATGACACTTTCAATTGTATTTATATCAATCCATGATTCCATATTTGGCGAATTCCGCATAGATTTTTAAATGGTATATTAAAATTTGGTGAATACGCTTGTAATTTTCGTCAAATATGTCCTCAAATTTAATTATTTTTAATGTTATTGGCAAAATAGGTCCTCATAAGCAGTTATTTATAAATTTTAATTGGTGAAATGAGTCTTCACAAGCAACTATTTGTAAATTTTAATTGGCGAAATGGGTCCTGATACAATGTCGTTTTAATAGTATTGGCGAAATGTAGGTGTTTTTTATTAAATGCTTCCGAGATTCAGGCGAAAATATTAGTCGGTCCATTTGAAACGCGTAGTTTGACAATGGAGAATTTTTTGCTTAAATATGCCTCATAAAAAAAATTATTGGCGAATCGACATGCATTGGACCTATGTTTCGTAAATTTTGGGCGATTTGGATACCCTGTGGGTGCGAGAAATTCGCCAATTTTGAGTTTTCTGATTCCTAGAATTCGCCAATGGTCTAAGATTCACCACTAAAGTTTTCCCTAGTGTTATCATGTTGATATTAGTTGTTAAGTGTCGGTGATGGGGACAGTGTCGCATCACTCGCTTGTGAGTGCCCTACAATTTTGTGATTTCCCCATCACAATGTTACTGATTATTTCTTTATGCACATGCTCAACACTTTGTTTTGCTACAAGCTACAGGTACGGGGCATCGACTCCGCCTGTTTATCAAGTTTGAGCGTGCTAGAGCCCAATGGAGCTGTTATTTCAGAGGTTACACTGGGTCCCCCACATCGAGCCATAGTCCTTTTCAAGGATGAATCTTTATTGTTGCACCCTGTCAGTAAGGTCTTTTTAGTATTGTTTCATTCTTGTGTGGTTGTTTAACCTTCATCATGTTTTCGATTGTTATTTGTTGACTGATCTTGGAGTCATGCCTGAGTTTTGTGATTGGTTTGATTATTTCATTTTATTTTGAATGTCAAATTTGAAGGCCTGGTTATTGATATAAAAGTCTAATTCAATTAAAGAATAAAATTTAAAACCAACATGGTATATAATAATATTAATAAATCAAGATTTATTGTTCTAGATAGTTATTTATAATATATATATATATATAAATACATATTTTTAATTATATTTGTATATTAACTTCATATGGGAAGATTAAAATAACAAATTAATAAGCTAGTGAATGCTTATTTTACTCTTTGCAAGAAAATTGGAGAAGAGATAAAAGTTATATGGGAGATAATTTAATAAAATTAATAAATAAAAGGTGTAATGTGTGCCAAATTAAAATGAAAGGTAAATTTTATAAAAGTGGAAAAAGAAAGGAAATTTGAATTGAGTGGAGGAATAAAATTAGTTACGGGAATTAAATAAGAGGAAGTGGAGTTTACTAGAGAGGGGCAATTGGCCTTTTTCTCTAGGAATGCAAAACAGATTCGCGTATTGTTGCCGTGAAAATTTCCTTTTGGTTTTGGGGGTTTTTGGTGTATTCTTGGAGAGGAAATTTTTTGTAGAAGTATTGATCCAAGAAGAGCTGGAAACTGTGATTGAAGGGTTGGAAAAACTAGGTCTGGAACTGGATTTCAACCAGCATCTCTTTCTGCCCAGCCATCTGATTAATCCAGGTTCTTTTCTAGAAAGAACTCTCCCTCTGTTTTATCTTTGAAAGAATGGTTAATCTTGGAATTTTATTGTTATTTCTTGAACTTCATGGTTTTAAGAAAATTTTTGGAGCAAATACTATAAGTAGAAGGAAATTGAATACGTATGTCTCAGGCCAATTTATTTTATTGTGTTTTCTGACTTTTATTATGCATGTAGCAACGCTGCATCTACGCCATCTAAAACTCACCTAGTTGGTTGAATTTTGGGTTTAAGATTCAAAATCAACATTTTCATACCATGCATTTTCTCTTGTATGAAGGCCGATGGTTATTTTGACTATAGAATTAATTATTTTCTTTTCTGGTGCACGCCATAGGGCGTTAGCATCCCAGTTTTAACATCTCTTGTATAGAATGGTTTTCTGTTGGGGTCGGCGGCCAAAATTGTTGATTCTAAGTTTAACTCTAGACCATACGATTGTAGCTCTGAACTAAGCGAACTACAGTTCATTAAAGCTTGTAACCTGCGTACTTTGTTTACTGCATGCATCAGTGATTCATTCGCTTAATTCTTATGCTTTGTACAATCATGTTGAAGCTTGTGAAGAGACTTTTTAGGAATAGTAATTCGGTTTAATGCAATAAGAATACATGTTTCAGCCGCCGCCTTATTGCTAATCAATAGCATATTGAATTGGTTCAATTTTTCTTGTACTATTTAGCCTGTGTAAAAAGCAAGTTTCAATTCTAATCGCCTTATTACAGCCGCTATAAGCATTGGAAAGATTTAGTGTTTCTCTTCTTCAGATGTCACCTGTAGATTATCATTTTGCGAGAATTTGCATCTATACGCTACTTCCTACTGATCGAATCTTACTTTCAATATGTCTTTCCCTTATTCATCGATCAGCTGCCACTGTTGTTTTTTTAGGTCAACAGAATAGGATGTCTTGTTCTTACTTTCTAGTTTCCATATATTATTTTTTCTACCTTCAAATTGTTGTAGACTTATGTTTGGTAGCCATGACTTACTGTAGTAGATCTGGTCACCGCCTGCTATGTTGTATCATCTCTCTTTTGCATGATAGTATACTCTAGTTATGCGTGAGTTAATGAAACCTTTAGAGAACTGATAGTCTTAAATCATTTAAACCATCCAATCCGTTGTCCTCTCTACATGACATAACCTCCAGTAAATGTGTAGTTTCCTTCGTTTAGTTGTGAGTATTGAATGTGATATAGAAGAAATCTTCTTCCACCCAAACGAGTAAATTAGTAAACTGGTGTTAACTTGAGTCAGCGTGTTTTTCTTCTTGCACTGCTAACTTTTATCTTTGCTTTATTTCTAATTATGAAAATTGTATAATGTTTTGCTTAGATGTAGAGTTTTGAAACTTTTGCAATCAAGAGGATAACCTTAACTTCGATGCCATAGTAGATATATGATTTAGCGTTTTGTACTCCCAGATTATGTTTAGTTCATATGTCCTGTCTTTGCATATACAACTCAAAATATAGTTCAATCTACTAAATATGTTGTTTAACAGCGCTTGACAAAATTTGTATAAATAAAAAATATATATAATCTACATTGATATTTACAAATATATGAATATATATATATGTCTATATATATATATGGATGTAAGTGTATACTTGGCCATTGTTTATAGAAGGGTAAATTAGTATAGTTAGAATTGTACTTTGTAAAATTCTTTGACAGCTTGTATAAGTATGTCACTAAATTTATGTTTGTGCAATGTACTTAGATACAAGTGATTATATAGGTAGAATAGATATATATAGATTTATTAATATATTTATTCACCTTTTTAATGAGAAAGATTCATGCACTCGAGTGTAAATGAGTAAACATAGGTAATGCATAAACAATGTAGCTTCCCTATGGGTTTAGCTAGGAATTTAAGGAACATTTAACAATAGTGTTGGAAGGGTGGATATAGTGTTTGAATGAAAATTATCCTTGAATTTTGGTTATTTGTAGCCTTGGTTTCAATGTGATGATAATTACACTTCATGTTCCATGTTCCTTGCTGACATCAAATTGTCAAAGGAATCAAGTGAATGGGTATTGTATATGGTTATGAATGTAGATGCTGCCAAAATGTGTATTTCTTCTTGCAAGTGAGTTTCGAGTGCCTTCCAAAGGCTTGGGAGAAATGGTCCTTTGGTGAAAATTTTGATTAACTATAGTGTTTGGGAATCTTGCTAAGTATGTTTATGTTGAACGCTAGCCTTGAACAGTGAGCTTGCTTTTTGGATTGGAACTTTGGTTTCTTAGTGAGCGGGAAAGGGTTTTGTCTCACCAAGTGTTGTACTCTTATTTTTAAGGTTATGCAAGTGGTCTTGTTTTCTGTTACTATGGGTTTCTTGTTGTTAGTAGGGGAGTGGCTTCCAATGGGGGATGGCGCACAAAGGGGCGCCTGGATAACCCATGTGGAAGTTTGCTAACAAGTGATAACATTAAAATAAACTAGGGGGAATGGATAGCTCAAACATTAAACAAGATAAGTTTGTACCTCGCTCAGCCTCAAGTGCTCATTTAGCCTTGAGGTGAGATGAGAAGTCCTAGAATGGAATAATTGACTACTTCGTCTCCAAGAGAGGTAGATCGATTCTGCATAGTTGGCATGAGGGGCCAGAGTTCGGTAGAGGCTACCAAGATAACCCGGGATGGGGGCCAGTGCCTAGGAAGAACTACCTAGATAACCTATGTCCAATTATGTATTGACACTTTCCCTACGACAACCACGATTTTCCCTACTTGTTGTTTTATCTTGAGTATCTATGTGCCTCTGGAAGTATAGTCATTGATGTTATTGTTGATGTTGATGTGTTCGTCTTGTGTTGTAAGCCATGTCAACCTTGTGATGTCTAGTCCTTGTCTATCAGTTATGGTGGGGCCCTTTGTTACCTCCTAGCACAGGGGTGAACCTTTGGGTTCACATGGTTGGTTGGAATGTGTTACATTCTCAATTGGGTTCCCTTCTTGTACGTGACATGGCGTCTTCATCTAATTCGCTGACTTCCGCTCGGTGTCTTCACTTGGGATTTAATCATTGTATTTGTAAATGCATTGTATCTTTATCATGTATCATGTACCAGATGTTGAGCTCTCCTCACTTGTATCGAGGAAGTATTACTATACAAATGTAAATGTAAACTAAAATGATGTATCTTTTATATGTAAAGAGAGATGTATTATGCAATTATGTACAAGTTAATTGAAATGATTTATATCTAGTTATGACTTCATGATATAGCATGGTTGTATCTCTTGGTTCATTTGATTATTTGTGATAAGTAAATGTGATGCTCATGATGATTAGTATTTGGATATAATTTAGTTATATGGTTTTTTTATTTGGATTACGGTAAATAAGTAATGCAGTTATGCACCCTAGGGGACGTAGGATCGTAACTAAGTTTATGTTCAATTTCATTTGCGAAACATTGCTCTTAAAAAAAAAACTATCTATTTTTTATTGTTTAAGTTTTGTCCTCTAGGGTTCTCGACGAGGCGTTACATATATATATATATATAGATCTATGATTATGTAAAGGAATTTTTGTGTTGCGTATATATATATATATTTGTATATGTGTAATTACTATATTCGGTATTGATTTGAACAACTATAAAAGTATCAATATATATACACACACACATATATATATATATGTATGTATGTATGTATATATATGTATGTATATGTGGGTATTTATATGTACCTATGTTAAACATAAGCTCTTATGTGGATTTAATTTACTTTCAGCCTTTGAAATAAGAATCCTGTTTGACAATACAAGACATATGTGAACTATTATATATATATATATATATGATATATGTATATGTTTATTAAATATAATCTTGTATGTGGACATGTGTGTTTAGATTTGATGAGATCAATGAGTGAATTTTGTTGCCTTAGTAATTAAACGATCATGTTAGAGAAGTAAAAGAAATAGAGTGGAATTTGGATATGAATGAATTAGTGTATTGAGTAAATGGAAGAATAGTCTATTTAGAATAAAAGATTATTTATTTGGTTAGGATGAATATTCCAAAACATGATTCTACTTTTCTTTTATTATTTTGTATTTTTAATGTGAAACATACGAATGATTGTTGATATGGGGATGAATTGTGGATTTTGTACCAATGTTTAAGTTATCTTGTAAAGTGAATATTAGGAGTCTTCCATAGGCTAGAAGGAAATTGTCTTCTTGATGGAATTCTTTGATTATCCTCGAGATGGTTGGTTTGTATTGAATATGTCTACAAGGGTCATTAGCCTTGCATGGTATATTCTCCTCTTTGTTTCAAACTTGTGTGCAGGATGGTTTGTGCCTCACCTTGTTGTATATAATTATGAGAATTGTGATTTGTGCAAGATGGCTTACCCTATTGACTTTTTTTGGGTCTCCTAGTTGCTAGTAGGGGGAGTGTCTCTCAATGGGGGTTGGCACACAAATTGGTGCTAGGGTAACCCATGTGGTAGTTCCTTATTTCAATGATAACCTAAAATGAATTAGGGGGTTGAGTAGCTTAAACATTAATCAAGAAAATTGAATGCTTCACCCATGCATGTAGTGCTCATTTAGACTAAGGATAGGTTGAGAAGGTCTAGTTGGAAAGACCATATTTCTTGTCCTCAAAAAAGGAAGATCGGTTCTACATGTGTCACCCTATGGGGTCGGCGACTAGTAGGAGACTGCTAGGGTAACCATAGATGGGGTTCGGCGGTTGGTGATAGACTGTCATAGTAACCCATGTTAGGACCATGCGATGACACTTCACCATCAGAAGACTAGTATTCCCTTGTGTATTCTCTCCCTTCGGTATGTGATGTCTTCATGAAGCAACGCATGTTCCTTGTGATGTATTGTTGTAATGATAGTTGTTCTTTGTTAGCCTTGTTGTGTTAATTGTGGTCCTCTTGTTGTTGTGTGGGACCAAGTGTTATCTCCTAGCATGGGGGGTAGACCTTTGGATTCCACTGGAAATGTGCCTTGTACTCCATTGGGTTCCCTTACTTTGATCTTGTTCATGAGACTACTCCTGGATTTGAAGATTACAACATTTGTTCCAGCTCATATGGATTATTATTCATGTACTTGTATTGTTCCAAAAAATTATTGTATCATGTATATACTTTGATGTACTCTCCTCACATGTATCCAAGGAGACTATGTAGCTCAAATGTAATGATGTAATGATGTATTATTGTAACTAATTGTAAACTCTCTCTTGTAATGGTAAATGTAACTGATGTTATTGCCAATTTGGTGATCTTTGATGTTATTATATTGCTGGCATGAAATGGATAAATCATATTAGTTGATCTTGTAATGTGATGATTAAATGAAAGTCATATTATTGATAGAATTTATTTAATGAAATGATTTATAGTTTCTATTGGTTAATGGGAATCTAGTAGTGTAGTCACAGACCTTAGAGGACATGCAAACTCGTATTTGACCATTTTGTGACATGAACTTGATTTTATATCCATTCTGCATAATCAATTGGTCGAATGAATCCGATGTTCAAGAGCTTCTTGAGTTCTACCTTGACAAGGAGTGGAATCTGGGGGTGCATTTTTCTTAACTTCTGTTTGAATGGCTTGGAATTTGGTAGCAATGGTAAGTGATGTAGAACCAATTCGGAATCCAATCCAGGCATATCGACATATGACCACATGAAATTGATTTGTCTTTTTGAGAAGAATGATATGAACTCAGGCTTTTACTCAGCGGTCAAGGATGTTGCTAATTGTATTATTTTGGAGTTATCTGATGTTTGAATGTTGAATTGTTCTATTTATTCTATGAGCAATGATGATCTCTCTCGGTCTATTCAGAGACAGTCTTTTCCTCCATCCTCAGGAGCCTTTGAGAGGTTTTCACCTTTGGATATGTCCTTTATTTTTACTTTTTTGCAGTCAACAGGCGGCTTTCAGTTTTCACCTGAAGACCTATCATTTTTTATTTTTTACTTTTTTCATTTTCACTTTTACGACTAGAGGACAGGACGACCTCACCAAAGTATGCGGCATAATTGAGTTCTATGGCAAAGCCAACTTTATGATCTGCACTCAGTATTCCATCACGAAGTCCCATGAACTCAACAATGGCTTTGTCATTCTCAAAAGTGTCTAAACTTGGTGGTCCTTGTTGCTCCCAATCTATAAGTTGAGGGTAGACAAGAGGTAAGCCACCATCGGTATTTTCAAGGGTCATGGTGTAGGTAGATAGGGTAAAGATGGAGCTAGAGTCATCAGGCTCTCAGGAGGCTAAATCAATGGATTTCCAAAAATAGTGTTGGAGCCATTCTTCCTTAGTCAAAGACATTTTCAAACAGGTACTTGATGGATTTCGTTAAGAATCAAGGGTAAGCATTTGGTCAAATTCCCCAAATAATTTGTCAAGGTCCATGAAAGTGGTGGAGGATAGGGAATCCCATTCATATTCATTGGAATCAACATCATAATACCAAGGGTTTTCATGTGTCTTGCTCTCATTTGAAGCACTAGCAACTTCACTCGAGGGTGACTCGATACCTTAGATAGCCACTTTTACCGGAACAAACCCTAGCCCTTGATGACTTATTAACTTAGGAGGTTGTAGAGGTTCCAACATTCCCTACTTGTTTAGACCAAGGCCGTTGTGTCCATCATATCCATGTTTCATTATTTGGAACCCTTTTGGATACTATTTAATTGACAATTTCTTAGTTTCAATGTCCTCCTCTTCTTTATACAACCATGTAAGAATGTGATCATCTAAAGATTCTTCAGCAAGTTCCCCCCATTTAGTGAAGGTGGTAGGAGGATTGTGGATGACAACTTTGGGCTGCATAGGATGTGGTTTTCCATATGAATTTGGTGACTTGGGTAACTTTCCAATGAAAAAGAAACTCTTCATATCGTATTCTCTGCAACCTTTGTCTTGGATCTGGATTTTAGGCGTGGAAGGTGTAATGAATGAGTTGGATGATTTGAAAAGAGTGGATGGATCAATGTAGTGAGATGGAGTGGTGGATGAAGTAGAAGATGAGGCCTCTTGATTGATGGGAACTTGATGTTCAATAGTTCCTTTGAGGTTGGAACAATATTGGAAAGGATTAGGGTTGCTTGGAATGGTGATTTCAGTGTCGTTATGTGGGAATTTGAGGCATTGATGGTAAGTGGAGGTAATAGCCCGCATGGCATGAATCCATGGCCAGACAGGGAGGAAATTGTAATGTAAATCCAAATACAAGATGTGAAATAGGGTGTCCTGTATTGTTGGGCCAACTCTCACTAGAAGTGAAATTATGCCTTCGAAAGATCGTTCAACATCATCATAAGCTTTTATTATGATTTTATTGGTTTGATCAATACAATTCTTAGAGTATCCCAATGCTCCACTAGTTTTAGTGAGCAGATATTCAAGCCTACTCCACCATCTACTAGGACTTGTCTGATCTTGTGTGTATTAATGCATACTTCTAGGTGTAGAGGAATGTTATGGTCAAATTTTGGTGTCAAAAAGTCTTGTTCAGAGAAGGTGACGTGGTGTGGCATAGCGAGGTATCCAACCATGGCCTGAAATTCATTGGCATCTAGGTTTGTGGGTATGGAGGCTTCTTGCAAGGATTTATCAAGGATTTCTTTGTCCTGTGGTGAAATGCAAAGGAGTTACAAGATATAAATTTGCGCCAAAGTTTTCCCCAGTTACTCTAGAAGGTTATATTGACCCTTTGGTTGAGGATTTGCAGATGGACCTAGAATAGTTATCTTGGTTCTACGGGTGGCGACAACACAATCTGATTTTGGCTTATTTATGGTTATAGTGGCAATGCGATCATCAAAGGGCGTCACATTAAGGATGATAGTGTTGTAATCATGTTTGATAGCTGCATAGTTGGCATTGTCGTTATTCCTTGAACTGGAGGCTTTTCCTTTATCATGGTCTTGCAAAGGGGTCTTGAATATTGTGTGATCAACATTGGTTTTTCCTTGTGAATTATCAACTAAAATGGTTTGATCCTCAATAAGGTCTTGAATGATGTTCTTGAGTGTCCAACATCTAGATGTTTTGTGTCCTTTTGTATGGTGGCATTCACAGTATTCGTTGTCTTTCCACCAATCTGGTTTGATCAAGGAGGGTTCGTAATTCTTAGTGTCTGGCAGTGTGATGACATTAGATTGCAAAATTCGTTTGAGGACTGATTCGATAGGCTCACCCAAGGGGGTGTATGTTCTCTTGACATGGGGAGGACCTCTCCTTTGTTGGTTGTTTTGGATAGCATTTAATGTTTGGTTTTGACTTTGTGTTTGGATATTCGACGTACTGGATGTGTTTGATGGAGAAGGGCCTTTAAGTTGAATGATTGGTCCTTTGGTTATCAGTTTGGCATCAACAACTCCGTCATTTGTGACATTTTTGTTTCGGGACCAATATTTACTTTTGTCATTGTTGGGTTTCAGATTGTCTTTGTTTATCTTGACCAGTTCTCTTGTAATAAGGCCTTTCTCAAGAATCTCTTCAAAGGTTGTGCAACATTGGATTTTAATTCGAATCATCAAATCTTTGTTAAGGTTTTCTACAAACATGGTGACACGTTGTTTTTCAGGAATATGACAAGGGAATTTGCTAACCAAGCCTCACCATCTCTGGTAGAATGAGGTAAGTGAATCCCCTTCTTCTTGTTTGGTTGTGCTTAATGTTGTAAGGGTGACATCATTTTTAATGTTGAAGGCAAAATGATGGATGAATTTATCGGCTAGTTCACCCCATGTTTTGATTCCTTGTGGAAGATGTGAGAACCAATCTAAGGCTACCCTTGTGATAATTTGTGGGAATAACCTCATCAAATAGGTGGGGTCATATGCAACTTCCATACATGATGTGTTGAATTCATGGATGTGTTCTACTGGATCCCCTGTCCCATTATATTTAGGTAAAGGTGGTGTTTTGAAATACGGGGGAAAGGGTAGCATGTATAGATTTTGATCAAATGGAAAAGGGCACAACTCCTCCACGGAGTATGTCTTCTTGTTGGTTCCCAATTGCATGTTGGTCATTTGTTGTTCAAGGTTCTGCATGTGTTGTATCAAATAGTCTGCAAGGGACGATGTTGCATTGCTTTGATGTGATGTCATAGTGTTGGCATTAGGGTCGTATGTTGGATTTGGATTTAGATTGATGTTTTGTGATAGGGGACCTTTATTTTCATATGGGTGTGGGTTGTTTTGATTTGGAATGAAATTGGTGTTTAGATTTGTTCAAAAGGTGAGGTTTGTATTTGGTACGGTACTTTGGAATTGTGGTATGGACCCTTGATTCATGTTTTGGTTTTGGAAATTGAATCCTTGATTTGCAAGTGAGGGTATGGAACCTTGATTTACGTTTTGATATGAAGGTGTAGGCCCTTGATTGATGTTTTGGTGTGAAGGAATGTTCCCTTGGTTGACATTTTGAAGTGAGGGTATTGATCCTTGAGTGAAGTTTTGGAATGATGGAAGAGATCCTTGATTTGTATTTTGAAGTGATGAAATAGACCCTTGATTGGTATTATGTAATGATATAGTAGACCCTTGATTGTGGTTTTGATTTGGGGCCCTTCGTGAGATAATGTGCACCTTCCTAGGGTTGTTTGGTGGAGGTTGATTTAGTGAAGGAGTACTTTGGAATTGGAATGAGGGCCCTTGGTTTGTGTTTTGGGATGTGGGTATAGAGATTTAGTTTGTATTTTGGGTCAAGGGTGTGTGACTTTGGTTTATATTTTGGATCAAAGGTGTAGGACCTTATGATGTGGACTGTTGATTGTGATTTGAAAGAGAGGATTCATGAAAGTTTTACCCATGGTGTTTGAGGAACTACCAAATGTGAAATTTTGACCTTGTGTAGTGGTATGGGTTGAGATGTTCAGAATGTGTGTTGTGGTGGTGGTAGCCATGTGTGTAGTTGTCCCAAGGGGTATGATTTTCATTTGTTGTTATGAGGGCATGCCAAACAAATTTTCAGTTTCTTGTTCTATGATGGTTGATACGTCAAAACCTTGAGGTAACTTGGTACCCTTTTTGGCTAATGCGTAGAAAAAATTGTTTGGATTGGCACCAACTAGTTGGTCAACTATACTCAAAACTCTAGGATCTTGATAAGCCCTTTCAATCTCTTGAGACGTAAATCTCTTGTTGAATTGTTCAAGGTTTACGTCTTCCCAAGGGTCACTTCTTCTCTTTGTGATGTGTTGTTGCGAGGTGTAGATTGATTTGAATATGTGACATTGTCATGAAAGGGGTCACTTAGGAAATCCATGTCCTTTTGTTTGTCTTGTGACCTCGTTTCAACCATGTGAGACTCTTGCAAGTTGAAAGGCAATACAAGATGGTGATGAACTAAACTATGTTTTTGGATTTTGTGGATATAAGGATAAATGAAGCTACTGCAAGATGAGGATGAAGCTAATAGATACTAAAGGATACTAATGATTAAGAATGATGATGAGGTAACTAAATGGTGCTAATTGAGGATTAAGGTAATAATGCAACTAAGGTTGAAACTATGTTTTGTATTTTGGGGTATAAAAATGCAAGGATAGTGAGACTGATGGATGAAATATTGATATGATGCTAAGGTAAAGATGAAATGTTTGGGATAAAAATGTAATCTAGATGCAAAGGAT
Organism: Sequoia sempervirens; assembly: GCA_007258455.2. Taxonomy (NCBI): domain Eukaryota; kingdom Viridiplantae; phylum Streptophyta; class Pinopsida; order Cupressales; family Cupressaceae; genus Sequoia; species Sequoia sempervirens. The sequence goes on along the minus strand of VDFB02053352.1, from coordinate 14,026 downwards.
TCTTGATCAAAGGATGAAAATGAGGCTAACGTAAACCCAAGGTAGCAATTCTAAGTGTCATTGACCATTCAAGGAGATGATTTTGACAAGGTTTGAGCTAAGGCTATGACAAAGGCTTAAGACTCAAACATGATAAATGTGATAATGACAAGGTTTTGATAGTACAGAGGATAATAGTAAATGATAAATAGAGTTTTTGACCAAGAATTTTCCAAAAGCTCAAAGTTGTTCCTATGTTCAAAATCTGAAAGTCTAACTGCAACCTAAGGATCAAGGTTTGGTTAATGCAATACAAAGGATGGAGAGGGATAAACTATAATGCGATGTTTTCCTAATGATAATGCTAGAATGAGGTGGTGGAACTTGCAAGTCTCTGGTTTATCAGACATAGGTCACTGTGGATTTGTTTTGATTAGATTTTGGACACAAATTTTGGGAAACTTTGTTTAGCAGACAATTGTGGTTCAGTTTTTAGCAGATGTGTTTCACAGTTGTAGTTCAGGTTGTCAAATGCGGCTCTATTTTTGGCAATTGCCATTCAGGAAGATAGTTGTAGTTTTCCAGATCTCAGTTGTGGTTCATAGTAGTAGCTACGGGTCTACATTTGACAATTACGGTTCCAGAATGTGGTTTTTGACAGTTTTGATATTTTGTGATGATTTTGGTCCAAGTTTTTGACTGTTTCTGATGAGATATGACTAGAAAACACAACACACGGTATCAAGCACTTTGTTTTGGACTAGTTTGATGTTTGATTTTGGAGAAAACAAGCACAATCCTAGTAGGAAAGGTTTTGTATACTTGGTATAGGCCCACTAAAATACCTTGGAGCAATGCTAAACACCTCTCCTCGAGAGTGGATAGCTTATAAGTTTGGTGGAACTAGCTCCCCTCCACGACACTCACTTCTACGGGAAAACCAACTTCGGATTCCTGAGTAGCCACTTCCCAGGAACTGCTATCTCTACTCAAGGGTGTCAGTAGTGAGTAACTTCAGGGATGTTCTTATACCCTGCACTATACCAAGCAACAAACGAAGGGATATGCTTCTAAAAACAAGAGGGTTCTAGTAATACTCAAGGATGTGGCACCTCACGAGTGTACAACAAACTGCTTAAGGCTTTAATCAATCTACTAGGGGCTCTTATACCTTTAAAAGAAAAAGGTAGGTATCTGATTTTGAATGACACTAACGGCTAAGGCCGACATACCATGAGGACTTGACAGTTTAGTCTCATCCTTTTGTATACTAGGCCAAGCGAAAAACTAGTTGGAGTTGTTCCCTCTTGCAAGGAAGACCCCTCTAAGGCTTAAACACAAAAACATATGGGTTTGGATTTCTGATCACCAAGTTTGCACAAGGTGAGAGCATAATACCTACCATCCTTCAAACACTACGACATTGTGGTTCATTTACCCTCCAATTAAATCTATGTGAAAAAGACAATTGTTCTTTTTAGAGCACCAAACAAAGTGTTATCTAATCTAAAACAAGTAAAGATGTTGTTTCAAAATATTATCCTTTGACATTTGAACCTACAAAACCACTTGTTAATAGTCTCAAAGAAAGATCTTGGACCAATGAAAAAGTTGCACAAACTCCAAGTTAGCACCAAAAAGGGGGTTAGCACAAAACTAAAACTAGAATCTTGCTAAACTAAAAATGAAAGCAAAGAGATTAAACTAAACTAAAAATTAAATAAGACTAAAAACTAAAGGACTCAATTTTTTTTGTTGCTCCAAAAAGAAGCAATTTTGGGAGTCCCCACCTAAAGCCACATGCTGCAAATAGAAGATAAGAAACCCAAAAACCCTATTCTACTCGCAAAAATCAAAAGAAAGATGAAAAAGATACTAAAACTGAAACTTTTTACCTAGCAGACAAATGTGTCACTCCTTTCGTCAGTTGTGTCACTGCATTGCATCACACGATGGCGATTACATCACATTTTTGAATTTAAATTCTCCCACCCATAGGTGCCTCCTATAGATGCGTCGTTTCTAGATGAGTGCACTGTTGCATTTGTCAAATTCATCACTTCTTTGGAAATGCGTCACTACGCTTAACAATTGCATCATTTCGTACCCAAAATTTGCAAAAACAAGTAAAATCCATACGAAAAATTTGCAAAAAATAATGTTCATGTTAGGTTCACTAATGTAAGATGGGGTTTTGAGTTTCTAGCCTATAATAGTGACAACCAACACCTCTAGAATATTAACCACACCTAAACAAGAGAAAACAATGAAAACATGAGAAAATAAGAACATAAAATTAAAACACTCCCCGTGCTTGAATCTTGAATCACTTCCCTTGCTCTCCTATTTCTCCTTTTTGCAATCTTTTCCCTTAGATTTGTTACTTCACATGTGCAAATACTTGCAAAATAGTAAGTAGAAAGTTGGAGAAAATTAGCTGTTAAGTTGAAAATGGAGGAGGAAGGTTGCTTTTATAGACAACCATAGAATGGACGGCCTAGATTAATCCTCTAGAAGGATTCCAAGATTGACGAATGAGGATGCATGAGAGGGAGGTTATGCAATGAATGGCTAGGATTGAGTCTCCAAAAAAATGCCAAGATCAATGGTCCATAATTGATGCACCAAGAATATGCCATTCTTGGAGGAATCATGACAGGTATGACACCAATGGCTATGGCGCCTGACAACTATGACAACAGTGAAGGCTATGAAATGGGTTAATGACATGATATCTTTGACTAGAGGAGGTGCATAAATAATTTATTTTAAATTATTTATTCGAAAATGGAGAAAATGGAGAAAAGGGACAAGTGGCAAATAAATAATTTCAAATTATTTATTTGAAGAAAATGAAAGATGGAGCATTTAATTAAATTAATGAATTTAATTAAATGGAGAGATAGAAATTAGAGAGGAATTAAATAATTTCAACAATTATTTAATCATAGAAGAATAGGAGGTCAAATAATAATTATTATCTGACTATAGATGAAGGACAAATAATTAAATAAATAATAATTTATTTAATTATTGAAGAATGGGGTATATTAGTGACATAATTAAATAATTTTAATTGATCAGGATAGAATAGAAATGAGAAGGAGAATTAATTAAATAATTAAAAAATATTTAATTAATAGAGGAATATGATCGAACACAATTGGATAATTAAAATTATTCAATTATCGAAGGACAATGATCAAGAAAAATGATACTCACAGACTTTGGACATTTTTCAGTGTCTATAGTAGAAGAAGAGATAATTAGAGAACAAAATCATGTAGATAAAATGGAGAATATTGTAGATGTAGATTGATGTCTAGATGTTACAAGTTTTTGCATAGAAATTGTAAAGGATTTTGTAGGATTTGTGTGGAGGCCATCGGTCTGTGATGGGATAGATCCCATGAATGAGGAGCCAAGAGAAGGAATAATTTGGTGGAGGAGGAAGGTACATGGTGGGCACAATTCCACAAGAGGAGAGAAGAATGGAGTGCAAAGTTGTTGGTAGAGGATGACAAATGTTCTGGCAAGATGCTAGAAGAAGAGGAAAAATAAATAATTTGTAGGTATCAATTTCAATGTGGGAGCATGTTGCAAGTTGTTTGCAACTTGGAAGAGTAGTTCTAATACTTAGGTCCATTTTGTGAGCCTATGCTCACAAATTTTTACCGGGTGTGTCTAATGCAGGAGCATCTGGAGCGAATTGACTATCTGCATCACCAAAAAATAATTTGACTTCAATTTTGCATTTTTGAGTGGTTCAAATCATTACAGCTCTTTGAGATACATTATAATGAAATTAACTTTAATATCTCACCTTGAAGAGTTTTAAAATAGGAAAAAGATAAAATGGGAATGAAGGAAGATAGAAAGACAAAAAGAATCCAAGCAGCCTATTGACCTTATGAGATGAAATGAATGCCAAAGAAAAATAAACAAAAATGAAAAGATGAAATACCAAGGGGACATTGCACCTTTTGTAAATTGAAATAAGCTACTTGAAAATGCAGTAGAAGGGGGGAAAAGAAAAACATCGGGCATAGCCAAATAAAAGTGAATAGGAACGTATAGAGGAAGAAGAGACACAGGGGCGCCACATTCGATGTAGAGGAGGCTGTGTAGAATCTGCATAAGAGAATAGAGTTGGCGTCAGGAAAAGAAAGGAATGATTAGATTATGCCAAGATTGTTATTGAATTTCATGGAAAATGTTAAAGAAACCATGAGGGAAGATTGAGGAGAAGGGGCTGGTTGCGTTTCACTCTAGGGATATTAATCTATTTCTAGGTGAGAGTGAAGTGATAGAAGCAACGATGAAAAGCTAAGAGGGGTCACACAACAATATGAGAGAATGGGCAGAAAAACAAAGATTAATAGAATGCTGAGATTATGTCATGTAAGAGGCAGTAAAGATTAAAATAATTACAGATAAAAGGTGGAATTCATGAGAAAACCATGCCTAGTAGAGAGGCATAGAAATTTGACAAAAAAAATCAACTACAAGAGACAAAGCAAGTTGCAAGATGTTCAATCGAAAAGCCATCAATGAGAGGGAAAGTTGTGCCACATTTGGAGATGAAGAATTTGGGACTTGAGAAGAAGATTTAAATTAATCCTGCAAATTTGTAAATAGTATCTTGTCTGTAAACAACAAAGCAACTAAATTATGTTAATGAGATTGGAATTGCAAATAGAATTGATTTCATTCCACAAATGAAATTGTTGATTTAATGTTTATTGACTGTAGATTTTTTTTGTAATATGAGATTTTTCAAATTTGGGTTGGATTTTGGAAAATTGGATAGGCTTCTAAAACAAGGTATTTAGTGACAACTGTGAACACTGTGACATATAATTCAAACGTAATCCACTTAAGGCTTTAGCCGTTCCTGCCCAACCCTTACGTTTAAACGAGGATGAGGCACTGTATGTTATTCCCGCCCAAATATAAGCTACTTTCTTTTGATTTCACAAACTTTATATAACCTGCTGGTAAACATGGTTTTAGAGTCACTTAAATGAGTTCTCCATTGCGGGATGTATCTTGTTAGTAGGCTCTTATCCTAAAAATTGGGTGACCAAAAAAAATGCGAAAGCCCAAAGTGTTTCTCATCACCCAGGATCATCAAAAGATGAAGGGGAGAGGATACACACTTGGATCGCCAATCATGGTGAACACGATATACAATTCATAGTAATTTGTTTTTAAGAACAAAACCAAAGTGTGTTAAGATATCAATTCATTTTTTAGATGCACCAATTTCAAAATGTTTGATACTTCAAGCAAGAGATATCATTTTGCATTCAGAAAATATTTTTTCAATTTTATGCACTAAATTGAATCATGAAAGATTTGTAACCACATTGTAATGTGCCAAAGTAAACATACAAGTTGTGTTGTTCATTTTTATTGCATCAAAATGAAATGTGAGATTTGTAGGTTCAATATTAAGAGCACCAAAATGAGATGTGAGATTTGTAGGTTCAATTTTAAGAGCATCAAAGTGAGATGTGAGATTTGTAGGTTTGATTTTTAGAGCTGTAGGTTCAATTTTATGAGCACCAAATAAAATGTGTGATTTGTAGGTTCAATTTTATGAGCACCAAACAAAATGTGAGATTTGATAGGTTCAATTTTATGAGCACCAAATGAAATATGAGATTTAGTTTTAGGAGCACCAAAATGAAATGTGTTTTAACTACAAAATGCTTAAAATTTGGAATGGCCTTGGACCATTTGCCAATTCTACAATCAAAATTTTAGTTGTTTTCATGAAAATGTGTCATAATCCTGCAAGGGCTGCACTAAAAATGTTAGAAAACCTCACAAGCACAACAAAAAATCAATCATTAGGGTTAGAAAAATCGAAAAATCCAAACAACCCTTGCAGATTGAAATAGAATAAAAAGAAGAATAGTAGTAGATCTATTTAGTACAATAGCAACCTTTTCTCTAGAACAACTGTAGCAAAGTAAGACGATAGTGGTCAAGAAAAAGTATGACCACAAATGTGTTTAGGATGAAAGCGACCTTGTAAAAGTTAGCTTTGTCATAAACTTGCAATGTAGAATAGACAATAGTGGAAAAAATGACAATAGTGGTCAAACTTAGTACACCCATGTTAAAAATTAGTATGACTGCAGTAAAACTGTAAGGACAACTGATGATTTTGGTTATTAACATCTTTTTATTGATTTTTATATACTTTTAAGACACTCTACTTATGTTTTTGAAGTATCTCCTAGATAATATCTCCATAGTATGTTATCCTATTATGCATACCTTTCCACCTTGAACCCATTTTGTGAAAATGAAATATGGTGAATTATCTGTATAATTTCATGGATTAAATATGAATATATATGTATGTGAATGGATGCTATGATTTGATTATGGTAGTTAGCTATATATATGTGTTGGATGGGCTAAACACTTTTGCAACTTAACACGCGGTGGCAAGGAAGGAGTATTTATAGCAAGTACCAAGTTGCAGAGTAGGGGATTAATGAGTTTGAACTAATCAAGTGAAGGGAACTATGGAGTTGAACGTGGTCATTATAGAAGAATAAATGTTGGAAGATGTTTGTTCTTAAATATATTTGACAATTATCCATGTGTTTCACATGCAAATTATCTTTATCTGAATAGGTCTCTTTTTCCAGTTGGTTAGAAGAATAAGTCAAATCATTATTTCACCTCCTTGTATCTAGGAGTGAGATTTATGATTGTTGTTAGTTAGTTAGTTGAAAATTCAAATAAGACTCTCCCCATTTTGTATAAAGTTGGGTGATGAGCTCATAGATTAGTTAGTTGATTTTGTTACAAACTTTCAGCAATTAGTAGTTTTTCAATTGATCAAGAATATGTTGTTACAATGAAGTTATGGAATAAAATTTGAAGAAAGATTCTATCTAATATCTGGTATTGTATGAATTATGGATGTATGAGAATCTGAATTAGATCTAGTTTTTAGTTAAGTGAAGCAGTCTTTTGAGTTGGCCACTAAGGTATTGTTCATCACTTAGTTTATATTTCCGTTATTTATATGCTTTCATTATTTCTATTCTTATACGTGCATTGTAAGTAAATGTTTTATGGATAAGTTAGAAGTTGTGTTTGTTCATGAACAAAGATAGAAAATAGTTCTCCGAAGATTAGGATTGATTATCTTATCATTTTAAATAGTTCCAGATTGATTTTTCATTCATTTATTTTTAGCAGACACCTACAACTTATGCTGCAGGTACCCATAGCCACTAGGTTGTGTAATTGCTTTCACTATTTTTACAATTCTGTTAATTGTAGCAAGTAGAATAGTTTGAATAAATTAGAGTAAAGTAATTTAGGTTAGTACAAGCCTATGAGGACACATATAGTGGAGTGCCATCATAATTTTATGCACCTTGGTCGATAATTTAATGTAGTCCTGCAATGACAAGAGGATTGTTTAGTTTGGTACATCCCTGAATTGTGTAAAATTTACCAAGTCCATAACACATTAGTTTGCCTCTACATTTTTGGTTTCATTTCCGAGGATGGTGCTATCTTCATAGACCTATTTTTTACAATCTTTCATAGTTAAACATTCATAGTTAAAATTTCTCATTATGCATTAGGACCAATAGATTTCATCTTCAAAACCTAGAGTTATACTAACATTGTGTAGGTCCATTGCCATACAAATAAATCTACCATATGCGAAGGTGCAGAGACAACCAAGGAAGATTCCTCCCTTCAGAAACCCAAGATAGAGAAGATACTAGTGGTTTTGTTGAGTATACTGCAAAGATTGTTGAAAGGGGAGACACTTCCTTTCCATATTTATCATCTTCATCATCATCATCATCTTCCACAACTGAAGGAACCTTTTGAATAATGGGGGACACATCACCAGATGATCCAGGACATGGAACCTTTGAGTTCCCTATTACTGATCAAGCCAAAGCCACTGCATTGAAAAACATTCCACCATCAACAATACCGGTATTTTATGGCTTTTTATCAGAAGACTCAGATACTTTCCTCTTTGAGTTTGATGTTTTGTGTAGAATTTATGATTACACTACTGATGCACACTAACTTAAGCTCTTTCTAGCTACTCTAGAGGATTCCACTCTTAGATGGTTTATGGGTCTTGGCAGAGATGTTGTCCCAGACTGGGAGACTATGAAGACAAAGTTCTTGGAGAATTACAAGGACTATTATAAAGGATTAGACTGAAGAAGAGATGATATTTTCTTAATGACTCAAAAGGAGGATGAGCCACTAGAAGATTATATTGAAAGGTTTTAGTTTTCCTTGAAGAAGAATCCCCAACATAAATTGTCAGAGGAATCCCTTAAGTTGGTATTTTTAAGGAGGATTAATGAAGACAGTATGGATGCCCTCAACCTTATTGGGGGAGGGGATATTTCTAAAGGACCATTTGAAGAAATGTTGAAAGTCTGTAGGAATTATTCCAGGACTCTTTGTAGAAAACCATGAGGGGAGAGGTCATCCATCACAAGTAAGTCCTCTAATGAGGTGTCTAAAGTAGAAATCAGTAATTTGTTGACCAACATGAAACATGATATAACTAGTCATCTAGAAACACAGTTGGAAACCCTCCATATCAAAAAGAAGCAAGAGGAACCAAAATCCATGCTCATTGAGTACTGTCCAAGCTGTAGGCAGAGGAAATCCAATTGCAAGTGCAAAAGAGTGGCTAGTATCCAACAAGAAAGGGTTGAAAAACTAGATTTTTAGGCAATGGAAGGTGATGATGGAAAAATTTTCTACATAGAAAAAAAGAGGCCTTGGTAGCAAAGACAATGTATGCCACTAGACCCCCTTTCTTTTAATCCATCTTTCCCTTCTAGCAATCAAAACTTTCTTGGTTGGAATACCCAACCCTGGCAAGCAAATCAAAACCAGTGCCAGAATTCTCAACCATGGCTACAAGCCCAATCAAATTAGAACCAACAACTAAATCCATGGCCGCAGTAAAAATTTTAGGGTTCCAACTACAATCCACAATGGCCGGCCCAACAGACTCAATGGTAGCCTCAGTGGAAAAAAGGCCAGCAATGGCAACAAAATATGAATTACCGACAACCTATGCTACCTCCTCCTCCACCTCAGCAACAAGCTCTAATTCCTCCATCAAATCCTCAGTCTCAATCACCTAAACCATCTCAAATACTTGCCCAACCTACACCTAAACCTAACACTAAGCCTGTTCAACAGGCTTATACTAACAAAGTTGCCCAATATCCCACATATGGGGTAGAGGTGAGTGACCTTCATCTTAGATCAAGGAAGTAGCTTGTAGGACCTTCATCTCCTAAAATTATTGAAGTAGAAGATGAAGAACTTGCGAAGGAAGCCTCATATAACCCACCTTTGGAATCCTAGTCTAATAAAGGGCTCCAACCCACATCACATATGAAGCCTCCATTATCTGAATGATTGGATATCCAACAATAACATACACAGACTGAAACAAACCTTTTAGGCCAGTTGAAGGATGCCAACATTAAAATCCTTTTAATCCAAGCTATCAAAGATATTCCCATTTATACTAAGATTGTTAGGGATCTTTGCCTTAAGAAACCGGGAAGGAAGAGAAAGGACCCATAAACAGTTCATGTTCTGGGCAATCTTGCAGACATCATGTTGGGAAATATTACAGTCCCTAAGTATACTAACCTTGGTAGTCTAGTTGTGGACGCCAAGATCAATGGGACTCTCATTAAGAATACTTTGATAGACCTGGGTGCTGTAATTAATGTGATGACCAAAGATACTATGCAACTACTACAATTAGCCAATCTAGGCCTACTCAGATAGTTTTACAATTAGCTGATAGGTCTACAGTTAAGCCTACAGGAGTTATTGAAGACCTGGTCATTGCATTAGATTCCTGGGATTACCCTGCTGACTTTATAGTTCTTCAACCCAAAGTTAATCTTGCTGGTTATCCATTGATCTTAGGATGACCTTGGTTAGCCACAACCGATGCCTTCATAGGTTGTAGATAAGGCAAAATAATCATATCCAACAGACCTATAACCAAGAATCTAGTACTTTATCCACCAGCATAGCCACATTAAGACCTTAAGCAAACCATTTGGCCAAACTTAGATGATGAAGACAACTATTCATTACAAACCTTAATGGCCATAGAGCATAGTCCTTTGTTGGATATTCAAGATGAGGATGAACTGATAGCTCATATTATACAAAATGACTATGGGAGGCACCCACATTAGTAGGGTTGCTTATCCTGTTTACAAGATCCTTTGGAAAGCATAATACCTACCAATTCCTCATAAGAAGTATCCTAGATAATTCATACTTTGTTACCCCAGCAATACTTTCCAATCATAGCCAGTCTTGATCTATCCTCTGTACAAGACATGTTTATGCAATTAGAGGTCAAGCCTAGAAAGATGTTGAATGTTAATAATGCATTAACTGATGAATAGCAAAAATCCTTGCATACTGTGCTACAGGCACATGCAACAACTTTTGCATGGGATTATAGTGATATGAAACGCATTGATCTTGCCTTATGCATGTATAAGATTTACATCAATGCAGGCTTTAAACCCATAAGGTAGCCACAAAGGCATACAAATCCAGCTCTTAGAGAAATTGTAAAAGATGAACTGCAAAACCTTTTGAATGTAGGATTTATATATCCTATTTTAGATAGTGAATGGGTTTCACCATTAGTCATAGTACCTAAAAAGGGTGGTAAATGGAGAGTTTGTGTTGATTACAAGGAACTTAATACTGCCACCAGGAAAGATCATTTTCCACTGCCATTCATTGACCAAGTTTTAGATTCTTTGGCGGGGAAGAAATATTTTTCCTTTCTTGATGGTTTCAATGGCTACAACCAAATCAAGATTGCTCCTGAAGATTAGGACAAAACCACATTTACCTATCCCTAGGGTACCTATGCATACTTTGTTTTACCTTTTGGGCTGTGCAATGCTCCAACCACATTTCAAAGGGCAGTACTTAGTATATTTTTTGATATTGCACATGATAAGATGGAGATTTATATGGATGATTTCACTACATATGGTGAAACATTTGATCAAGCTTTGGAAAATCTAGAAACAGTCTTGAAAAGATGCACTCAAACTAATTTATCATTAAGCAATGAGAATTTTTTTATGATGATGACAAAAGGCATTGCCTTGGGAAATTTCATTTCTAGTGTAGGGATACAAGTTGACCCTAAGAAGATTGAGATCATAACTACACTTCCTATTCCCCTAAAAAAAAGAGATGTGAGAAGCTTTTTGGGACATGCAGATTATTACAGAAGATTCATCCAAGATTATAGTAAATTGGTTGCGCCCTTGTTTAATTTGTTGACAAATGATATTGAATTCTAGTGGAATCCTAATTGTTAGCAGTCCTTTGATAAGTTAAAGACAACCTTGACTAATGCACTAGTTTTACAAGGTCCAAATTGGACATTACCATTTCACATTCACACTGATGCATCAGAATTTGCAATTGGAGTTGTCCTAGGACAGAAAGAGGGAAATAAGGATTATGCTATATACTATATCAACAAAAAATTGCAAGGAGCTGAATTGAACTATACTATGATAGAGAAAGAAATGCTTGCAATTGTCTATGCCATTAACAAGTTTAGACATTATATTATTGGCTATCAAGTATTCATACACACAAATCACACAATAATTAGATACTTGATGAACAAGCTATTAGTAGGTGGAAGACTTCTAAGGTGGTTGTTGTTGCTACGGGAATTTGATATAACCACTGTTGATAAACCAAGAAAAGCTAATGTGGTTGTTGATTTTCTGTCTAGATTACCCACACCATCTGATGAAGAAGTAGTTGATTATTCTTTCCTTGATGAACACTTATTTAGTTTGAATATAAATAATCCATAGTATGCTAATATAGCTAACTACTTGGTAATAGAAAAAGTTTCAACTTACTTCTCTCTTAGAGAGAAAAGACAGCTAGTTCATAAATGTTTTCCCTATTCTTGGATTTATGGATTCTTATTCTACACTGGTCCTGACAACATTATGAGGAGATGTATCAGGGAGGATGAAGTGTTTGAAATATTAAAATCCCACCATGATGAACCCTGTGGTGGACATTTTGCAACTAAGAGGACAACTTTTAAAATCATGACAACAAGGTATTATTGGCCAACTCTTCACAAATATTCTGTTATATATACTGGGAGTTGTGATAGATGCTAGCGAATGGGGAGACCTACAAAAAGTGATGAGATTCGACCTCAACCTCAACTAGCCCTAGCTCCTTTTGAAAAATGGGGGCTAGATTTTATTGGCCCTATATCTCCCACTTCAAATAACAAAGAATATATACTGGTATGTACTGATTACTTGACCAAATGGGTTGAAGTAAGGCATTGAAGTTTTCCAGAGATGTCAATGTTGCCAAATTCCTATATGAGGAAATCTTCACTAGGTATGGTGTTCCTAAAGAGATAGTGACTAATCAAGGGCCGCAATTCACATCAGACCTCATAGCTCAGCTGGTTAAGGAATATCAGATAAGGCATAAGAAATCTACACCATATCATCCTCAGGAAAACAAACAAGTTGAGGTCACTAATAGGGAAATTGAGAACATACTGACAAAAATAGTATAACTTCATAGGAGAGATTGGGTATCCAAATCTAGAAGCTGTTTGGGTGTACACAACTACTTGGAAGACAACTACAGGGTTTACCCCTTATGAGTTCGTTTATGGCAAAACAATTGTGTTACCCATTGAGTTTGAATACAAAATCCTACGTACAAATTTTGATCTAGGGTTGGACTTAACAGAATCTCAGAAGGAAATATTGCAATATTTAAATGCCCTAGATGAAATGAAATTGCAAGTATTGCACCATATGAAGGATTTTAAAAAACAAAGAACTAAATGGAATAACTAGTAAATAAAGACTAAGGAATTTGTTGTTGGTGACTGGGCACTTCTGTATGATTCTAGGTATAAAGATTTTGTAGGAAAATTTTAGTCACGAGGTTAGGACCTTATGAGATCAAGCAGGTCTTCCCTAATGGTTCAGTTCAACTAAAAGCTATTGATGAAGTCAAATATTCTCTAATGGTTAATGGAAATAGACTCAAGCTATACAAGAAACCACTTGAGCATGATGATTTCATCCTATCTCTGATGGATGAATATGCTGTACACAGTTTAGTTGATTTAGGATCTGACACATGATGCTATTCAACAAGATGATGTTCTCGAAGGAAGTGAATTACCAACCATGTTTGGTAATACAGAGGTTGAGTTACACAACTCTGCCTCTGAGATTACTCAGGCCTAATTTTCCATGCATTAAATCACATGCACACACTGCACAATATCTATAATGACAATGTTTTCACTTTAGAGGGACGTGTACTTTTAATTTCTCGGGACCTGATCACATGGGACTTGACATTCACATTTCAATCGGGCCCTGTGCTTCATGTACTTGTAGCAATACTCATTTTTTGCATGCTACACTTACTTGGCAGATTCAAATTGTTTTCTTGCGAATTATACTAATGCACACGTGTCCTTTACTCTCCAATAAAACACATGTAGATGGTACAACCACTAGTTTTCATCAACTTCTATACAATCAATGCAGATCACATTACCTGTACACCATGTTATGAGCCTCATTCACATCATTACTACACTGAGTGTTACTTTCCATTTTACATGTATAAAAGGTAACTTCATGTAATTAAATCTTGCTTTCTTTTCACATCCATCATTATTTATTGTTTAAACCGTGCATGCAAATTTTATCACCATTTATTTTCATTATTATCCTATCACCCTAACCCAGTTTCGTATGAAGTGTGGTCACTTCACTTTAAGTTGGGGGGAGGGGTATCATTGTTATAATTTTCACTATCAATTCTTTGATTTTACCACCCAAGTTTGTCACGTTGCATTAATACCATCCTTTTAAAACTAGCAAACCTTCTCTGTGTTTCCGATAAAAGTGATTTCTTCCCTAAGATGAGC
>VDFB02053351.1:0-44929 GCA_007258455.2 Sequoia sempervirens | reverse complement strand
AGAAAATCTGACATCTTGATCCATTGAAGTACATATCTCATACAAGATCATGATTAATTGTGAAAATATCTTCATTAGGGAATAAGTCAAGACCGAGGAAGGAATGGGGTGAAGGAGCATCTGCTAGTTGATCAACAATTGCTTGACCTTTTATCGAATTTTGAGTTACAAACTTTATGTCAAACTCAAAAAACAACATTACCCACTTCACTAACCTCCTAGCAAGGTTGACACTAGAAAATAGATGCTTCAAAAGATCACTTTTCACAATAACATGTGTTTCAGCATGAAGAAGATAACTTCTACATTGCAAAGACGAGAGCAAGACATTGTTTCTCCATGGAAGAATAATGGGTTTCATAATCAATGAGGACACAACTGATGTAGTAGACTGCACTTTCTTTCCTGGCATCATCATACTAAGCGAGCAAAGCTACCAAAGCATATGGTGATGCAACAAGATAAAGAAAAAAGGGTTTATCCTACATAGCCAACATTAATACAAGAGGATTAGCCAAATAGGATTTAATTGAATCAAAATATTTCTAGCACTCCTCATCCCATATAAAGTGAACATCCTTTCTCCATAAATGAGTGAAAGGAAGGGTACGGTCAACCAATTGAGATATAAATCTACAAATTGCTTGAATCTTCCCTTGTAAATTTTGCAACTCTGAAATGTTCCTAGGTGGAGGCATGTTAATAATTGCATCAATCTTATTCATGTCAACTTTTATTCCACGACGAGAAATCATGAATCCCAAAAGTTTTCTCACATCCACATTGAAGACACACTTAAGAGGATTGAGCCACATCTTATAGAGTCAAAGCATTTAAAAAATAAGACGAAGATTTTCTACATGATCTTGACAATTTATGGACTTTGCTAGGATACCATCAACGTAGTCTTCTATAATCTTATGAATAAAATCATTGAAGATTAAGGTCGTTTCCCATTGGTAAGTCACTCCTACATTCTTTAACCCAAATGACATGATCACATAACAAAAGGTACCCCAAGGGGTAGTGAAGGTTGTCTTATACTAATCTTCCAGGTTAATATGAATCTGGTTATAGCTCAAGAAGCCATCCATGAAGGACAACAAGGCATGACCTACAATTAAGTCTGCAATCATATCAATATTAGGAAACAAAAAATCATCCTTAAGAGAAGCCTTATTGAGATCACAGAAGTCAATACATATACGAATACGACCATCAGGTTTACTAATCGAAACAATATTCAAAATCTAAGGTGAGTAGTTAATTGGACGGATAAAGCCTACTTTTAATAGCTTCGCTACCTCATTCTTCACTATCAATGCAACCTTGGGATTGATATTTTAGATTTTTTGCTTAACAGGCTTGGCATCGAGACAAAAGACAATATTGTGAACTACTATAAACTCATCAGTACCAGGCATATCCTCATATGACCAAGAAAAGATATCTGAATGAGAATGTAAGAGGTTGGAGTGCTCCCTAGCTTCTTCAGAAGAAAGACACTTCCCAATCTCAATCGTCTTTTCAGAAGACTTAGGATCCATGAAAAATTTAGCAGTATCGCCTTGGAGGAGGGGACTACGATCCTTAAGATGAGGTATTGGGACACCTTCACTAATATTAGATAGAGAAGCCTCCTCATCCATACTCAAAATAGGATCTCCAAAGTATGCTTGCTTGTTCAAGCAACACGACAATCACCGTTTATGGTGAAAGGAAGGAAAGTGAAAGTAAGCACATAAGAATTCTTCTAGTGCTTCTTTTGAGGAAAAGACATCTAGAGGAACTTCATCAAGTTCTACCTTGTCCTCTATCAGTTCAGGGTGAACTAAGTTGAGAGGTTCAATCAAAATCATCTTAACACTCCACCATGGTTTTTTTCTAGATTGTTCAATAGAGCATCCCAAACCCAAATGGCACTTGCAAGGCTTAAATTGAATAGGGATTTGAATTCCTTGTTCAATGCACCCAAGACCTTTATGCCCATAACAATACTTGGAAATGAGCTTGTATCAGGGGCCATAACACGTTTTCAAAGTTTCAGAAGGAGGTGGTTCCACATAGAGAGTGACATTCCACCAATGAGTGTCAAATGTTTCTATGAGAGCACAACCATCTTTCCTATTAGAATCACAAACATTAACCTCCCCAACATAATTTTGATCATCCTCATTATCGAGGGAAGAGTCAAGCTCGTGGATAGGATCACAACTTTCCTTCTCAATAAGAGGTTGATCAACTTTCCTAGCAGAGGTATTTGAAATTACTGGAAGATTGAGGTGGATGGGATTGACTTTGTATTCTCCAATGAAGAATTTGGAGAATTCTAAGGATCCCTAATCATCACCAAGAAATGCATTCGATTCTGAAGAAATAGATAGGAGAGACTTAGGACTTTCTACTTTAGGTTGCTCCTCTTTAGTGGCATTTGCTTCGGGGAAAACTTCCACAGATGGTATCACTAAGGAACATGTCATCGCATCAGAGGTTAAAAATGGAATACAATTCTTAAGAGTGGAAATAACCAAACTTGACCAATGGCTGCCAACTCACAAAGGTGAACAACCTCAGGGTCAACTTTGACTGTGACCACTTGATTTTTTGCTACAAATTTTAGAGAACGATGTAGAGTAGAAGTCACAACACCCATAGCATGAATCCAGGTATCCCCAAGAGAATATTGTAAGGTAAGGGGCCAAGCATCACATAAAACAAGGTGGGTAAGGTAATGGGGCCCAACTGCAAAGGCAGGATTACCATGCCTAGGGCTTGTCGACCAACATTAGCAAATCCACAAATATACAGAGAAGAAACTAAGGAAGAATAATCAACTTTAATTTTAGGTAGTAGACATATACTGCAAATGTTGAGGGATGAACCGGTATCAACGAGGGTACATCTAATACCAATGCTATTAACATTAGCTATGATCATTAATGGGTCTGCTTGCTTCTGCACATTCGGGGGTGAAAGTTCTTGTGGATAGAAGGTGATATTCGATGAATCCACATGAATATGAGCCATCAATGCATTAACATCCATCAGACTAGAAAAGGCAGAAAAGAGGATCCTTTGCAAGGCTTCCTTAAACATACCTTGGTAAACCAGAGCAGTTTGAAGCAAATCCCAAAGAGAGATCTTAGTCGAAGTAACATAAAGTTGCTCAACAAGATCATAGTCTCCAAGTGTTTTGATCGCAGGTTTAGGTGTTGAAGGAAGACTTGGTTGAGAAGGTAAAGAAGTAGTAACTTGAGTAGGTTGAGGTGTAGGAACAAAATGTTGTTGATCCAAATTCTGCTTATTTCTTCTAGTATTATATGTGTGTGTTACGACATTATAAGTAGAGTCTGTAGCTTTCACAAACCTTGGATATAAATCCGGTGAATCATCATGATACAAAATCCTGCAAATAGAATGAATACTTTTAGGGGAAGGGATAGCCGAGGTTAGGAATACAAGGGGTCTCTTAGGCTTTGGAGAAGTTGCAGAAACTACTATGACATTCACTGACTCCTCAGCTTGCAATGAAGAAGTTTGTTTAGAAAATTCTTCTAAGAAATCATCTAGAGCATCATCCAACATGTCAAAATATTCCTTAGAGAAATCATTATCATAAACATTAAAACATTGCATAAAAAGATTCAACATGGTTCATGTCGAGTTCACCAAAATGTGAGATAAGAGGAATTCACTACTCACAAGTCTCTTCGTTCTCAAGAGAATCCCAGGGAGTGAACTGCCCTTAACCACCTCAAACATTGTTGAATGAAGAAATTGCAAAGAAGATCATATACAAACTAATTATCTAAGAAGACTGCTTTGAAATTTGAGAGAGCAGAGTTTCAAGATTTTTGCCTTTCAAGGGATAGCTCTCAACTAGAGGAATACATGGTATCAGGATGCCAACATGATGCACTAGAGTCTAGAGGGTGTGCTAGCATCCAAGGAAAATAGAGAACCAAAACCTTGAACAAAACAACTAAAACCCTACTATCTTGCATAGATTTGAGGTCTATTTTACAAAAAAAATAAGCAAAAAAATAGAAAATGATATAAAGTACAAAGGAAAGCTAAGAGAGAACTTACAAATGGCCAAATTTTTTAAACCCTTCTCTAAACTCCACTTCGACAACCTGCACACTCAATAAGAAGAGGGTTTAGATGAATATTATGAGAAAACTAAAGAGGTTAGGGAATATAACCAAGAATAAGGTTAGCAAACTCAAGAATAAGAAGATCCCTATACTCCTATTCTCAAAAGATCCACAAGATAATGGAATCTAGTTGATAGGTATAGCCCACCAAATTTTCATTGTATATTTACTTATTAAGTATTAATGATGAACCTAGATCATAGAGGGAACCAATTATTGTAGATGGTAGTTATTCTTGGATAAAGGCCTTGCAAGAAGAGATGATGGCTATAGGCTCTTGTAACAATTTGGAACTTGCACATTTTCCCAAAAGAAGAAAGGTCATTGGTTTTAAATGGATATTTAAGAAGAATTTTGGAGTAGATCGTTCACTATAAAGGTACAACATCAGACTGGTAGCTAAGGGCCACTCCCAAAGAGAGGGGATTGATTTTTGTGAAATATTCCCTCTTGTTGCTAAATTATTCTCAATTAGGTTTTTGTTGTCCATAGTTGGTACTAATGATCTTGAAATTGAACAAATGGATGTTAAAACTAAATTTTTGAATGGAGCCTTGGAAGAGGAAATTTATATGCAACAAACTAAAGGTTCTGAGGTAAAAGAGAAAGAACACTTGGTTTAAATGTTACAACAATCTCTTTATGTTTTAAATAAATCACCTTAGATGTAGTATCAAAATTTTGATTCATTTATTTTGAAGATCAGTTTTGTAAGAAGTGAAGAAGATCATTATGTTTATATTAGATGTATTGATGATCATATTCCAATTTTTGCCTTGTATGTGGATGATATGTTATTTTTCAATAATACCAAAGGAATACTTAGTGAATTGAAAGCTCAACTTTCAGGTGTATTTGAGATTAAAGATATTGGGACAATAAAGTACATTGGGAATGAAAATAAAAAGAGATCAGGTAAACATAAAACTTTGGTTATTGCATAGTATGTAACACTTGTAATCCAAATTAGGTTTGAGCCTCATTTGCATTTAAAGGTCCTATTTATTATTCCAAAATGTCATAAAAATTTCCCTTTTGAAATGTTTTTAGTGGTCCCTAAGGTTTAATCATTTGTCAAAACATCTAGGTTTGGATAGGGGACATGTTTTGCATTAAAGTTCATTTCATTAAATCAATTCTAAGTTTTAAATGTGACGTTTTGATCTCATATTATACATTGTCAAAGTCAAAAGGGGTTTTATTTTATGTCAAAACATTAGAAAAGACATTTTTAATCCTTTTAAAAGCCTATTTTCATGAAATTCATGGGAAAGATGGCAAGGTGATAAAGTTGCAACTTTGATTTTTATTTTGAGAGGGAAAGTAACATAGGTTTCCTTGCATGCAAGTTGATTGACTTGTTTTTTGGGCAAAAGGAAGGAAAAACCACAAGTTCATGAAGGAAATTGTATTTTCTCAAAGAGGAAACCCTATCCTGTTGCGTTCATAATCCCTTGATGGTTGACATCACCAATGTTTACTTCATTGTAGAGGCAGGTTTTAGTTTTTTTGGTGTACTACGTAAGTATCAAGATAGTCATGATGAAGTAGTAGGTCTCTGACAACATTTTTCAACCAGTTTCTTCCTTATTTTCTAGGTTAGCTTCATTCTTTGGCTCTTTCCTGCATGCATCTTCCTTCTAGAGGATTGTTCATTCATAATTGTTGTGTTTAGAAGAAGCAAAAAATGTTCTTTTCCCCATTATTTTCATGGTGAAGGTGTTTTCATTTGTTTGAGGCTTGTTCTCTTTAGGCATGGGCTAGAGTTTATTACATGCATATTGAGAATGCTTTTTCATGTTGAAGGATGCCTTTTAGAACCTTGTGTGTATGAGATAATGCAACAATAAGAGTTAGGATGTTTCCAAGCTTTTAAACCCTTGCTTATATAATCATTGACTAGTGATTATAAATCACTAAATCTAGAAATCATAGGGTTTCAAAGGAGCAACAAAAGAATAGCATTGCAACAAGGGTAGTGGTTTTGTAGCCTTGAAAAGGAAATATTTTCATTATGATAGTCAAAACTGTCAAAGACCTAAGCAGGTTAGTCAAGATTGCATCTAGGTTTCATTGGTATTGAAACCCTATTCATGGTGAAATAAACAATAAGATCAAACATAGGTTTGCTAGATTTTAAGGTTGGCTACATGAATAAGGTAGAAAATCATTATTTTTCAATGTGATTAATGGTGATAAGGATAGTCTTCATAACACCTTAGCTAAGACAGTCTTGTGCATGGATGTATCATGGAGGATCTATAAGCAAATAGTCAAGAATAATGGGTAGTTTGAAAGGAAATGATCTCATTGCAATCAAAGGACAATGACTTTACAAGTTAGATGGATTGTACAAGTTCAATAGTGATGATATTGATATCACTTCAAGTAAAGGACTATAAATGTTAAAAATATTTAAATGCTTGTGATAGTCTAAAACCTAGGATTAGTCATCACTGCCATGAAAGGAAGAGTGCAATCCTATGTTGCCAATCAAAAGCAAATGAAGAGGCAATGTCATATTGTCAAAGAATGGAAAATGAAAAGATAGTAAAGATCAAACCCTTAGGGTTTCACGAGCATTCAAACCTTGGACAATGCAATATATGTGACAGTGGATAGTTCATTATTGTGGAAGTGAGATAAGCAAGTGTTTTGGTAGGGGTGCTCATACCAAACACAATCACAATGGTAGCCATGAGTTTAAAGCATGATATTGTACATATGGAGATAGGGTATTCATCACTTCAGAGGAGTCAAATACATGATAGTGAGCAAGGAAAATAGATAGGATTCCTCTTGAATGTACTATCATATTTTCAATCATGCATGATGTAGACCTAAAGTGGAAGGGATAAAGGAAATCATAACCATTGACAATTTAAGGCTAACACAACATGAGATCTCAAGTTTAGAAGGTAGGAAAGGTGCTTTTTTTTGTTCTTGGTTCATAACAAAAGGAGGATGACTAGACAACATTCCAAAAGGCAAGAAATCATCATGAATTTGAATGCTTTGGGATAGTGATTTATCACTATGTTTTGAAGTCTTCATGAGATCATAAAGAGTGGTAGTCATCATATATGAAGGCTTATCTTTTACATCAAACCCTTAGGGTTTCTTGAGAATCAAACCTTGGACAATGCCATCTCCAAAGTGGAAACCCTAAGATGGAAATGGTTAATGTTGCAAATGGATGCTTTCAAAACCCAAGTATGCTTAATTGCATACCTCTGAGTAACATGATGCAGTTGTTAGTAACAAAATAGTGCATTCTTCATGATGTTAAATGCAACATATAATGATGGCAGTCCCAACAACATTTTCTCTGAGCATTGAAGAGGTTGTAAGCTTGCTTGGGGTTGCATTGTTAAAAGGATTGATAAGCAGGGCAAAGATTAATGACATTTTTTGAATGGTAGTGGCAATGCAAGAACCAAGTGTAGGAACAACAGGGTTAGGATAATCAAGTGCTGACTTACATTTCAATGGTTGATGCAAGGACATACAATAGGAGGGTTTCTAAACCTTGAGTGGGTAGAGTTGTGAGCCTTTGAAGTCAAAATAGTGTCATGAGAGCCAACCAAGTTTCACACAAATGTCAAGGGAAAATCCAAAGAGGGATTCCAACACTGTGACAAATAAGAAGCAATGGACATTTTATGAAGAGTGTAGTCATAAGTTGGAAATACAAAGGATTGATCCCTAAGCAATGAATGACCCAAGAGGAGATAACATTGTGACATGTATTATGAGACAACTCCTTAAATGTATGCATGATGGAAATATAGTTTATATGACTTCCTTAGGATTTCAAGGTTACACTCTCTTGGTCAAATGCATGTGACAATCAATAAAGGAGGCAGTCTTTAGGCCCGAAGATCTCCATGTTATTGTTTTACATTGTGGAAGTGCATAAATTTTCACTCAATCCATCCTTCTCTACCACACAAGTGATTTAAAAGGGTAGGGTTTTAATGAAAGAAAACCATGAGAATGATGGTCACCAAGCCTAAACAATGTTGTCCTTGAGCTTCACAAAATGACAGTGAATAACTGCTATGAAGTGACTATGCACTTTGGTGTTGAAATTGAAATGCATGGCAAGTGTTATCAAATTGTGGAGATTTAATGGTTGTCACGAGAAACATGTATGAAGACAACCATGTAAACATGGGAAAAACTTACCTGGTAATGAACAAAGCTAATGCATGCAATGTTAACCTATAACCAACTTGTAAAGGAAAATCTAGTCCCTTCATTCAGTTTTGCAATAACAGGGTTTCAATATGACTATATGTGAAGGGTGGTGCCATGAAGGGATAACATAGTAAATTAGAGGCAAGTGAAAGAATAGTCATCTTTGTTTTCAACATGCTTTGATCAAAATAAGATGATTGAAGACAAAAAAAATTCGTTTAAGACTGGTTGAAAACAAGGGTATCTATTCCTTCACCTTTTAAAATATTATCAAGTGCAAAGATGCAGTTTTTCTACTCTTTGAGGGGTTTTTTACGGATGTGATTGCCTAATTTGAAGGTAGTTTTCTAAAATTTTGATGATAGGGATTGATTATCTTGCTAAACCAATCTTTCTAAATCAGAAACACTAACCAAATGGTCCAATTTTTAGGGATTTTGGTAGTGATTTTCAGTAGGGGCATATTTCACAATGCAAATTGCAAACATGTCAACCTTCTCCAACAACAAAAGAAGGTACCTAAGTAAGAAAATCAGAGGTTTCCTTTAGTTTAGGAGCTAATTCTAAAGAGTTTGCAATAGATTGTTAGCAATCAACAACCCCTTGTTATGGAAAGGTCTGATTTGAGAAGTCTTCTTTATAAAGGTATCTCTTAGACCTTAGTTTTTTTTAAGTTCTTGCTTCTTTTTCATAGAAAAATATTGTCTTTTAACTCTTGTTAGATAAAATATATTGTAACAACAAAAAATCCTTTCAAGTTAATGAAATGGCAGCAGTGTTCCTCTTCAATTCTTTTGTCTCTCTTTGCAATGAATGATTTGATGTTATAATTGTGATTTCATGTTTTGAATCCTTTTTTGTCTCATTTATGCAAATGTTGGAGCAAGATTTTCATGTCAATGTAGGTTATATGTTGTGTTGAATGGTTTTAATAGGTTGTAGTTGTGAAAACCTCTATTTTTTTCTTCAAACAAGATTTGAATCTGAACCTTCATATGAAATACTTATGTGTTGCATGTTCAAACTAAGTTGTGAAAATAAAAAAGGTCTTTCATTGTTGTAGATTGTGAGTTAGAGCAACAAGTAAACCTTCAAGTTTATGGTGCATCACCTCCTTAATTTTAGGATTTTCATTTCAAGCATCCTCTATCCCTTTTCCTTGAGATTTTTCATAAGTTTTAGGTGTTTCATAGGGGAACTAGCCCACTTTGGAGATTCATCCTCGCTATAAGCAACCCACAACTTGAGGATGCTTCCATGTTTCATAGGATAGTTGAGTGCATACTCAACTAGGGTGCAATTCTAAGTAACAATAGTTTTTGGCACGTCTAGTGGGACTATGAAAAAATTTTAGTCCATTAAAAGTCTCATTTTTATTGTTGTTTGGTATGATTAGTAGTGATTGTAGCCTTTTGAGGTTAAAAAATTCCATACATGATGACTACATGCTCTTGGTTTCAATTGATTTAGTGCATAAAACATATGAGAAGGGTTCAAACTAGGGGAAGTTCAACCCATTTTGAATATTTATAGCTTTCACCACCTAAAAGAAGGGGTAGAGCAAGAGGAAGGAGTCCTTTCTCATTTTATAGGACACAATCTACTCCTCCTATCCTTAGAGATGCAAAATCAACTTCAAGTAGCCCAATTCCATCAAGATCCAATAGTATTTCCAGAAATAACATGGTTGGATAGAATAAACCTTTTGTATTTGTGCCTTTTAATGGTGGAAGCCCATTAAATCTTGCACAACATGATGATATTCCAGTATCAGTTCTTAATAATTTTCCTTATTTCACTACAGAAGATCAAACTACGACTGTAGAACATGTCAAAGATGTTGCAACATTGAGTACAGTTCATAATATCATAGTTGAGAATGTTGCAGTGAGGTTGTTGGTTGCATCTCTCAAAGGAAAAGCTCTTCAATGGTTTAGAGGCTTGGTTGTGAACTCCATAGCTACATGGGATTAGCTGGGTGATGCCTTAAATAGGAAATTTGAAGACAAATCTGATCATCTCTCCTTGGTAGAGCAGTTGAATACCATAAAAAGAGCACCACATGAACACATGGTGTACTTTAATTTTTGCTTGTAGAAGACTTGGAATAGGATTCTAGCCACAATAAGGCCTTCAAATGATTATCCTTTTCTTTATTATCTTAAGGCTCTTAGCAGTGATATTTTAGTGATGATAAAGTCTATGGATGGATACACATTACTAGCAGCCTTTGAAATTGCTATAAGGGTAGAAAATTGCCTTATTAAAGCTAGTAAGATAGCTCCTAGGCCTCCCATGCCCATATTTCCTGAAATATAACCACCTACTCCCATGCAAAACCTAGCTATAGCAATTGTCCTACCTTTTCCAATAGTAGACCAACAAGTTTTACCTCAAGCAAACATTGTCCCAGCCCAATCCAAAGAGTTTCAAGAGATTTTGGGTGTCTTAAAGACTCATACTAATGAAATAGTTAATATAAAGAGGCTACAAGACTAAAATTTTAGGCCATATCAAGCCCCATAGAAGTCAAATAGGCCACCTAATCAAACCGATCCTCATCCTCAAAAAAGGAATTTCAATACAAGGCCTTTTCAACCTTACAATCCAAACATAGCTATCTCTTCTAGAGAGTTGGTTCCAATGCAAAATAACATGACATAGGTTTATGATTGGTGCTTTCCTTGCAACCAAACTCATAATTAGTCAACTTTCTCAAATGCTATGTTAAATCAGACACTTATGGTTCAAAATAATTTTGTTGCCTCACAAAATTCAATGCAAAAAACTAATAATCAAAAGGGTCCTCATCTTGAGCAGAGTTTGATGAATTGGAAAGGAGAAGAATTTTGTGGAGTTAATCATCCACAAGGTCAAAATCAGTCCTATACTTATATAGTAGCCAACACAAGGTCCAAAAAAAGGGTTGTAGATCTAGGACAACAACTTGATAATAAAAAAAATCAAGCTTCTACAAGCCAACAAGGTAATGTTGGACTTCTACCTACACAAAACATTTAGATTTTTCTAATAAATCAGGCTGTGGCAAGCAAGGATTAGCCTAAAACTCAGTTACAACCACTGTAAGCACAAGGAGATCCTATTGTTCCAAAAGGACAACAAAAGGTGAGCTCAAATTCTTTCAATATATTACAGCATATGAAGAAATCTAACATTAGTGTTTAAATGTAGGATTCCTTAGCTCTTCCTGGGAAAAAATATCTATTGAAAAATGGTTTATCTAACCTTTCATTCTCCAATGAGCCTCCTAAAGAGCATCCCAAAGTTGCATTTGCAAATAACCCTCAAGATAGTAATGAGCAAAAAATTAAGGAGATCAAACCTTCCCTATTTTATGTCATTTTGATTATTGGTAACCGCCTAGTCCATAATTGTATGATAAATTTAGGAGCTAGAAGTTTTGTTATGCCAAAGTCAATAGTTGACAAGTTGGGCTTGACCTATGAGCCTCTTTCTAAAGGAATTATCTAGCTAGATGGGTCATCAATAAATACAGTTGGGGTAATCAAGGGTTTGGGCCTAACATTGCATGCTTGCCCAAATTTCTCCATTAATCAAGATATCTATATCATAGACCTTCCAACTCACTTTTCCCTATGCCTTTCTAGAGTTTTCACTAAAAAATTGGGGGGATACTTTTCATTTGATTGGTCACACTTGTTCTTTAGAACAAGATATGGCACCAAAGTTACCATTAAATCTGAAGCATTGGCCAAAGATCACATTGAACAATATGTCCCTAGTGCTATAAATACAAATTTATCCCTCCATGATCAAGAAGAGCAACCTATTGCAGAGCCTAACACTCCTATTGATAATATTCTTGATCTGATTTTGGATGAGTGGGTAGCTAAAAATCTTGAAGAAGATCCTTATAAACATATAGAGCAAGTTGGGCTGGGTATCTACATTTTTCATGAACAAGGTGTGGCTGGCCCAAACCTGATGAAAGATGACAAAATAATAGTTGGAATAGCAATCTAATGAGCTTTGAAAAATTTACTCTGAGGGTTCAAGGGGTAGAGTTGGTGCTGGTGGAGGTGCTATGTTAGTTTCTCTTGGAGGTGAAAAGTACTACTCTGCTTTTGGATTGCCCAATGTAGAGGAAAATTTCCAAAGGGCTATGGATATGGCCTTGAAAGGTCTCATGAGCAAGTTTCTATTGGTATATCTTGATGATATTGCTGTTTTTTATAAAGATTCTAAAGATCATTTCATGCATTTGAGGTAGATTTTTGAAAGATGCAGGGAGTATGGTGTTTCATTGAATCCAAAGAAGTGCATCTTTGTTGTTCATGAAGGTAAAATGCTTAGTCATATTGTTTCAAAGCATGACATTACAATAGATCATGAAAGAGTAAGTGAAATTTTGGCTTTGCCATTACTAGATCATAAGAGAGCCCTTCAAACTTTTCTAGGAAGAATCAAATTTTTAAGGAGATTTATTCCTAACATTGCATTTATTTTGAAGCCTCTAACTTCTATGCTTAAGAAAAATGTGAGTTTCAATTGGACTATGGAAGGAAAGATAAGTTTTGAGGAGTTTAAAGAAGCTATAACAACAACTCCACCACTTATAAATCTAGATTATGCCAAGGACTTCATATTGTATGCTGTTGGGAGCATTGACACAATCTCGTCTATGTTGGTCCAACAAAATGAAGAGCATTTAGAGCAGCCATAACATTCTTCAACCAAGGTTTGGAAGATTATGAGCAAACGTATTCATTTGTTGAAAGGAATGTTTTAGTTGTGGTTAGGAGTCTCAAGAATTTTAGGCATATTATTTCAAATAACAAGATACATTTGTTGGTTTCTCATCCAAGTGTTAAGGAATTTTTGTTGAACAAAGATCTAAATGATAAAAGAGTTGGTTGGATAACAAAAGTGATGGAATATGATGTAGAAATCAGGGTCACAGAGCTTATAAGAGGTAATGGATTGTGTTAGTAGTTGGTTGGTGACTTAGAAAGTAGAAAAGAAGTTGAAAATCATATCAATTTTTCTAGTGCTCAATGATGAAGAACGAACTGTTGTAGCAACCCCTCCTTCAAGTTGGATAGAAGAAATGATGCATTACCTTTAGACTGGTGAGTGTCCAAGAGGTCTAAACAATGCAAAATGAAGGTATTTTAGGCTTCAAGCCATTCATTATGTTATCATAAAAGGTATTTTGTTTATAAAGGATTTTCATGGGGTCTTTTTGAGGTATGTAGAATTAGATCAGATTGATAGGATTCTTGAGGAGTTTTAGGATGGACCATTTGGTGGTCATTTTGCACCTAGGACAACAACTCTTAAGATTATGAGAGTTGGTTATTTTTGGCCTGATTTATATAATGATGCTTTTGCATGAGTGAGAAGGTGTAGGTAGCGTGCTTTATTTGCAGGTAAACAAAGATTGGTACCTCTACCATTGCATTCTAAGCAAGTTGAGAAGCCCTTCATGAAGTGGGGACTTGATTTCATTGGATTCATTAACCCACCCTCCAGTGTAGGACACAAGTGGATATTAACTACAACTGATTATTTCACCAAGTGGACAAAAGGTGTAGCATTGAAGGAAGCTAATGAGAGTGTTGTCCTTAACTTTTATCTGGATTTAGTTGCAAGGTTTGGAGTTCCTGATTCAATTATTTTAGATAATGCTTTGGCCTTTGTAGGTTTGAAAGTGATTGATTGGGCTCTTAAAAATGGCATACATTTGAATACTTTGTCCAATTATTAGCCACAAGGTAATGGACAAGATGAATCTACTAACAAAAATCTGATTAGGATCATCAAGAGGAAAATTGAAGATAATCAGAGGACTCGGCATGACAAGTTGAAGCTAGCTCTATGGGCTGATAGGATACCACCTAAAAGATCCATAGGTAACTCACCCTATGTTATTTTTTATGGCAAAGAAGCAAGGCTTCTTATTTCTATTGAGATAGCAACATTGAGTTTAATCAAAGAATTGGAAATGATGGATGAAGAACCCATGGAAGTTAGGCTTGATGAGTTGATGGAGTTGGATGAAATAAGGAGAAAAGCATTCCAAAATATGGAAATTCATCATGCTTACATGAAAAGAACTTTTTATAAGAAGGCAACCCTAAGATTCTTCAAGGAAGGTGATCTAGTTGAAAATTTGGCTTGGAAAGTGCTCCAAGTTTGATGCCATGTGGAGTGGTCCTTATGTAATCACAGGATGTAAAATGTACAATGCTTTTTAGTTATCCAAGCTTTATGGAGAGGAGTTGCCAATCCTCGTCAATGGGATTGAACTCAAGTTTTTCTAAATTGAGGTGTTGATGATCCACCTTGTACCATATTAGAATAGTTTTTTCTTCCAAATAAGGTGTTGTTGCACCAATGTTCTAGTCTTTTACATTCCTCCAAGTGCTTTGCACATGTCCTAGTTCAATTTTTCCTTTCCCCTAAGTGCTGATGCACATGTTTGTTGTCTTCTTTTGAGTTTTGTTTGTTGTTTATGCTCTTAACAACAAGGTTACAAGTATGTCCTGGGTTGTTTTTAGTCCCCCTAAGACTCCTATTCCGAATGCACATCAAATAGGCTACTGGTCTTTATTTTTTAGCAAGCAAACACCCCTGAGATGTTGCCAAAATGTAATCCAAATTAGATTTGAGCCTCATTTGCATTGAAAGGTCATGTTTATTAATCCAAAATGTCATAAAATCTGCCCTTTTTCAATGTTTTCAATGGTCCCTAAGGTTTAATCATTTTTCAAAACCTCTAGGTTTGGATAGGGGATATGTTTTGCATTAAATCCATTGTAAGTTTTAAATGACGTTTTGATCTCATATTATTATACATTGTCAAAGTCAAAAGGGGTTTTAGTTTATGTCAAAACATTTTTTAAAAGCTTATTTTCATGAAATTCATGGGCAAGATGGCAAGGTGATAAAGTTGCAACTTTGATTTTTGTTTTTGAGAGGGAAAGTAACATAAGTTTCCTTGCATGCAAGTTGATTGACTTGTTTTTTGGGAAAAAGAGAGGAAAAATTGCGAGTTCATGAAGGAAACAACATTTTCTCAAAGAGAAACCCTATTATTTTGCATTCATAATCCCTTGATGGCTGCCATGATTAGTGTTTACTTCATTGCATAGGAAGGTTTAAGTTTTTCTGGTGTATTACCTGAGTATCAAGATAGCCATGGTGGAGTAGCTCTCTGACAAATTTTTTTATCCAATTTCTTCCTTATTTTCTAGTTTGGCTTCATTCTTTGGCTCTTTCATGGGTGCATCTTCTTTCTAGAGGATTCTTCTTTCATCATTGTTGTGTTTTGAAGAAGTAAAAAACGTTCTTTTCCTCATTTTTTTCATGGGGAAGGAATTTTCATCTGTTTGAGGCTTCTTCTCTTTAGGCATGGGCTAGGGTTTATTACATGTGTATTTAGAATTCTTTTTCATGTTGAAGGCTGCCTTTAGACCCATGTGTATGAGATAATGCAGAAATAAGAGTTAGGAGGTTTCCAAGATTTTAAGCCCTTGCTGATATAATCATTGAGTAGTAATTATAAATCACTAAACCTTGAAATCATAGGGTTTCAAAGGAGCAACATAAGAACAACATTGCAACAAGGGTAGTGGTTTTGCAGCCTTCAAATGACAGTATTTTCATTGTGGCAGTCAAAACCTTCAAAGACCTAAGCAAGTTAGTCAGGATTGCATCTAGGTTTCATTGGTATTAAAACCCTATTCATGATGAAAGAAACAATAAGATCAAACACATGTTTGATGTTTTTAAGGTTGGATACATGAATAAGGAAAAAATTCATTCTTTTTTAATGTGATTAATGGTGATAAGTATACTTTTTCATAACACCTTAGCAAAGAAAGTCTTGTGCATGGTTGTATCAGGGAGGATCTATAAGCAAACTACCAAGCATAATGGGAACTTTGAAAGGAAATAGTCTCACTACAATCAAAGGACAGTGATTGTGCAAGTTCAAGAGTGATGACATTGATCTCACTTCAAGTAAAGGACTATAAATGTTAAATAGATTTTAATCCTTGTGATAGTCCAAAACCTAGGATTAGTCATCACTGCCATGAAAGGAAGAGTGCAATCCTATGCTTCTAGTCAAAAGAAAATGAAAAGGCAGTGCCATCTTGTCAAAAAATGGAAAATGCAAATCTAGTAAAGATAAAACCCTTAGGGTTTCATGAGCATTCAAACCCTAGACAATGCAAGATATGTGATAGTGGATAGTTCATTGTTGTGCAAGTGGGTTAAGCAAGTGTTTTGGTAGAGGTGCTCATACCAAACAAAATCACAATGGTAGCCATGATTTTAAAGCATATCTTGTGCATATGGAGATAGGGTATTCATCACCTAAGAGATGTCAAATACATGTCAGTGAGCAAGGTACAAGGAAAAGCTTCCTCTTGAATGCACAGTCATAGTGACAATCATGCATGATGTAGACCTAAAGTGGAAGAGATAAAGGCAACCATAACCATTGATAATGTAAGGCTTCCATGACATGAGATCTCAAGTTTAGAAGTTAGGAAAGGTGCATTGTTGTGTTCTTGGTTCATAACAAAAGGAGGATGATTGAGACAAAATTCCAAAAGGCAAGCAATGATCATGACTTTGAATGCTTTGGGACAATCATTTATCACTATGTTTTGAAGTCTCCATGAGATCATAAAGAGTGACAGTCATCATATATGAATGCTTATCTTTTACATCAAACCCTTAGGGTTTCTTGAGAATCAAACCTTGGATAGTGCCATCTCCAAATTGGAAACCCTAAGATGGCAATGGTTAATGTTGCAAATGGATGCTTTCAAAAGCCAAGTATGCTCAATTGCAGACCTTTGAGTAACATGATGCAATTGTTAGTAACAAAACAATGCATTCTTCATGATTTTAAATGCAACATATGATGATGGCAATCCCAACACCATTTTCTTTGTGTAGTGTAGAGGCGATAAGCTTGCTTGGGGTTGCATTGTTGAAAGGCTTGATGATCAGGGTAAAGACTAATGGTATTGTTTGAATGGTAGTGACAGTGCAAGATCCAAGTGTAGGAATAGCAAGGTTATGATAATCAAGTGTTGAATTACATTGCAATGGTTGATGCAAGGACATGCAATAGGATGGTTGCTAAACCTTGAGGGGGCAGAGTTGTGAGCCTTTGAACTCAAAATAGTATCATGAGAGCCAACCAAGTTTCATGAAAATGCTAAGGGAAAATCCCAAAAGGGTTTCCACACTGTGACAAATAAGCAGTGAATTTTTTGTGAAGAATGTAGTTATAAGTTGGCAGTACAAAGGATTGATCCCTAAGCAATGAATGACCCAAGAAGAGATAACATTGTGACATGTATTATGAGACGACTCCTTAAATGTATGCATGATGGCAATATAGTGTATATGACTACCTTAGGATTTCAAGGTTACACTGTCTTGGTCAAATGCACGTGATAGTCAATAAAGGATGCGGTCTTTAGGCCCAAAGATCCCCATGTCAATGTTTTACATTGTGGTAGTGCATAAATTTTCATTCAAGCCATACTTCTCTACCACACAAGTGATATAAAAGGGTAGGGTTTTAATGAAATACAATCATGAGAATGATGATCACCAAGCCTAACTAATGTTGTCCTTGAGCTTCACAAAATGACAGTGAATAACCATTATGAAGTGACTGTGCACTTTGATGTTAAAACTGAAATGCATGGCAAGTGTTATCAGATTGCAGAGATTTAAGGGTTTCCATGAGAAACATGTATGGAGACAACCATGTAAACACGGTATAGACTTACCAGGTAATGAACATAGCTAATGCATTCAATGTTAAGCTATAACCATCTTGTAAAGGAAAATGTAGTCCCTTCATTTAGTTATGCAATAACAGGGTTTCAATATGACTATATGTGAAGGGTGGTGCCATGAAGGGATAACATAGAAAAAGAGAGGCAAGTGAAAGAATAGTCATCTTTGTTTTCAAAATGTATTTGACCAAAATAAGATGATTGAAGACAATTGATTTTGGTTTAAGTACTATTGAAAACAACAGTATCTATTCCTTCACCTTTCAAAATAGTTATCAAATGCAAAGACGCGGTTTTTGTGCTTTTTGAGGGGTTTTTTAGGGATGTGATTGCCTAATTGGAAGGAATTTTTCTAGATTTTTGATGGCAAGGAATGATTATCTTGCCAAACAATCTTTCTAAATCAAAAACACTGACCAAATGACCTAACTTTTAGGAATTTTGGCGGTGATTTATAGCAGGGGCATATTTCACAATGTAAATTGGAAACATGTCAGCCTTCTCCATCAACAAAAGAGGGTGTCTAGGTTGGAAAATTAGAGGTTACCTTTAGTTTATGAGATAATTATGAAGATTTTATAGTAGATTGTTAGCAATCAACAACCCCTTGTTATGGAAAGGTCTGATTTGAGAAGTCTTCTTTATAAAGGAATCTCTTAAACCTTAGTTTTTTTTAGTTATTGCTTCTTTTGCATAAAAAAGTCTTGTCTTGTAACTCTTTTTCAAACAAAATACATTGTTATTGTAAGGAAACTTGCAACCATCTAATGATAATTTCCACATAACCCAAAAGAGAAATTAATGAAAATAAGTACTCATAATCCATATGCAAGAGAATAGACAACATACCCATAAAAGATGACACAAGATATACCCTAGGAAAAACCTCAAGAGGGAAAAATCCAACCTCCAAAAGCATCCATACTCAATAAATTCATATAAGAGTTACAATGAACACCTCCAAAGCATCAAACCTCTCAATTCATCCTTATGTGACCAAGCATGAATCCACACATCCCATTCCATGCTTCACATATGCACTCCTCAGAATGATTCAATAATGACAACCAAACCACTCAACCAACCTTAACCACTAAACATGTGTTCATTTTTATAGACTCAAACTCACACAAATACAACTAGTGGTAAGATAAAACCATGTGCCACAAAACCATGTGACCACAAAACCACTAACCCCTTATTTAATATTGGGTTCTAAGTTTTCACTTTATTTAATATTTCCCCAATATTAAATTATTATCACATGTCTTCCACACATTAAATAATAATACAATGTTACAATACAACATTACAAGTGGTCCCTAAATAATTACTTAGTGTGAATAACCACACCACCTAGGTGCATCACAACTAAATAATTATTTAATTACAACATTATAATATAAATCATTTTATACAATGGTGTACAACACCATATCCTAACAATAATAGCAAAAAAATCCTTTCAAGTTAATGAAATGGCAACAATGTTCCTTTTCAATTCTTTTGTCTCTCTTTGCGATGAATGATTTGATGTTATATTTGTGAATTCATGTTTTGAATCCTTTTTTATGTCTCATTTATGCAAATGTTGGAGCAAGAGTTTCATGTCAATGCAGGTTATATGTTGTGTTGAATGGTTTTAATAGGTTGTAGTTGTGAAAACCTCTATTTTTCCTTCAAACAATCTTTGATTCCAAACCTTCATATTATGAAATACTTATGTGTTGCATGTTCAAATTGATTTGTGAAAATCAAAAAGGTCTTTCATTGATGCAGATTGTCAGTTAGAGCAGCAACTAAACCTTCAATTTTTTGGTGCATCACCTCCTTAGTTTTAGGATTTTCATTTTAAGTATCCTCTATCCCTTTTCCTTGAGATTTTCAATAGTTTTAGGTAACCCATCAAGGGATCCCACCCACTCTATAGATTCATCCTTGCTATAAGCAACCCACAACTTGAGGATGTTTCCATGTTTCACAAGATAGTTGAGTACATTCTCAACTAGGGTGCAATCCTAAGTGACGATAGTTACTTTAGTAATCCCTCCTTTTTTGTATACTTCAATCAATTCACCAAAATCAAAATTTTGAATTGGATAAGTAGGAGTGGTCGAAGCTTACATAGGCACCAGAAACCTTTGGTTCCTAGTTCCTATGGGACCTTCAATGGCTTGTTTCCCTTTGTTAAAGCTTTCATAGGCACTAGGAACCAATGGTCCTTGGTTTCTATGGAACCTCTAACACATTTTTTCCTACCCTTGAAAAATATGAGATCAAGTGATTGGAGGTTCCATAGGAACTAGTAACAATTGGTTCCCAAGTCCCATGGGACCCTCAATAAAGGAATGTCTAAAAAGCAAGGTAGAAGTGGTTAGTGGTTCTTTTGGTTTTGTGAATAAAACAACCCCTAATATGTTTTTTTACCTCTCCAAGCCCCAATAGCTAGGGTACAAAGTAGTATGGAAGGAGAGATGAAATGAAGGAAATGGATAATAGTTTATAAAGCTTTTGGTGTTTCTAAGAACCATTGGAACTCCCCAACAAGTTTTTTCCTTCCTCTAGGTCAACGCTAATTTCTTGCAAGTCAACAAGAGTTGGTTTCATGTCATTTTCTACACCTACCTCCTCTGTAGAGTGATTAAGGTCTGTGACTACCTTTTGTTTCAATATGTGAAGCTTTGTAAGGAATTTAAATGCATTTTGGAGTAGATCCATGAAGAAAAATGTCACCCATACTTCATTCATATTTGCAGCCCCTCTTTTTGTTAAAGCAACACCTCTAGGATGCAAGTTCAATGGATTTCATGGGAATTTTCAACTCATTCTTGCACTCAAACCCATGAATCATCAATGCTTAGGTACAGTAGGGGTCATAAGAATGTTCTTTCATGCCTCTTTGTGGTCAAATTGAGTATACAAAAGACACTTATTGTCTATGCATTGGAGGCGCTCGTGGTTAGGGTTTCCTTATGTGGCACAACATTTTGACAACCTAGACACCTTCTTTACATAGATATATTGGCCTTGGTTTCCATTTTTGAGGACAAAATTTTGGGATCACGGAAGAGTAGTGACAAAACCAACAGAAGAAAGATATACACAAGAAGCCTTAGGATTTCAATTTCCAATTATGGGTATAGTTATTTTGGTATTGTAATGATCTAAGTTTATCCCAAATTTGTAATAACATTTGTAACCTTTGTAGATAGTGTGATTAATGGAAAAATCAACCTTTATTGAGTGTCTCCATGTGTATGGTGTGCATTATTAAATGTGTGTTGTTTTTGGCCAATAGGAAGATTGTAAAATATTTGCAAAGCCTTTGTAAAGTATCTATTCGATACAATCAAGGAAATGTATGGGCATGCTCATAGACTACTAATTAGAAGCACTTAATATTTTGCAACTATCAATTGTTTTTCAAAATGTATGTGTAAAGTCTTCTTGTGCACCCTGAAAGGCATAGTTTTTTGTGGTGTCTTGAATAAGATGTCACCTTGGTTACAATTATTATGTGTTTGATTAAATTCAAATACTTTGTTGCCCAAATGGATCACTGATTTGTTACTGACTTTCTCCCCATCATCCTCAACACACTTAAAATACATCAATCTAAGCATGTTTTTAGTTTTATTTGTTTGTGTGTTCCAATTGTCATGTATGAATGTATGTAACACTTTAAGGGGTATTATAAATCACATTCATTGACATGTATATGGAAAATCATACATTTAATAAGGTGCTTAACCTTGAGTTTCCTAAACTGGAAAATCAATCTAAGCATGTTTTTAGTTTTATTTGTTTGTGTGTTCTAATTGTCATGTATGAATGTATGTAACACTTTAAGGGGTATTATAAATCACATTCATTGACATGTATATGGAAAATCATACATTTAATAAGGTGCTTAACCTTGAGTTTCCAATTGTCATGTATGAATTTATGTAACACTTTAAGGGGTATTATAAATCACATTCATTGACATGTATATGGAAAATCATACATTTAATAAGGTGCTTAACCTTGAGTTTCCTAAACTGATAACCAAAATAGGAGTGCACTATGTAATGGGTATGGTTTGTGTAGGCGTAAGTGTTTTATTTATGTGGTAATATATATTCTAGCACCTTAGGAACCCCACTTGGTTTTGCAAATCTAGAAGTGAAGGAGGTCTTACCACCTCAATAATTGATCCTAAGTTTCCCAGCTTGAATATAGTTTTGTGTTAATCTTCCTAGGTTTGATACCCCTAGCACTTAGGAGATTATCAAACCTTAGAGATTTGGGGTCTACAACTCAAATCACTAACATCCCACATAAATGTTTATACAATGCTAATAAAAAATTATGAACTCAAAACCACATAGTGACAAGTTCATATACAGATTACAAATACATATAGTGATAAGCTAGCATTAGGAAGCAGATGCAACCCTCCTACATGCATCTCCCCATTACCCAATTCATTAACACAATTATTTTATAGTAAGGTGACACCATTAAAAAGAAAATTAGTGCATCCCATACTACACTGTGGGTCCATCATTATCTTGTTTCACAACCAACTGTGATGATGAGACAAGCATCCCATACTAATTGTTATCATCAATAAGACATTATGCAACACATGTGGCCATTAATAATAGTTCCACAATCTACTGAACTTTTAAGTCAATGGATCCTAAAAACATCTATCACTTGCATGCTTCTAGTGAAAACTAACTAAGCCCTATCATACCATGGGTAGCTATAGTGTAGGAAATTTTATACTTTTACAATTTCACACTATGTTTGAGTCCCTTAAATTATTGGACTTAATTAAGCTTCTAATTTTCCAAATTATGCGTTCCAAAGTTGTATTTTTCATTTTTTTGAAAGGAGAACCGAAATTAAATAAATGCAATCAATAATTAAATCACCATGGAATATGTGTGTCTCAGACTTATAGGCCAAGACCCATTCACTCATGGGAAAATGAATCCCCCTTTAAGTGCCTAGACCCATTTTAAAATATGTTTTTGGTGGCAGTTTAATGATTCATATTCAACTTGCAATTGTTAGCTTTTGGAATCTATTTTTTCGGAAATTAGATAAACACCTATAAATACATAGTCTTTTATCATTTGAAATCTAACTAGCAAGAACACACATTTTGAGAGCAATCCTATGAGAAAATATTATTGCTAAGAGAGTTCAAGAGCATATTTATCAGTCATTTGCTGCAGCAATCAAGATCCTAACATTATGTCCAAGTTTATGTGTGTTCATGTCATCTTGTGAAGGTTAATATGCATTGTTGATCCTAAAGCATCCAAGCATTTCAAGTATCCAATTCCTTTGGAGATATGTGTTTGAATTTTGTCCTCTAAAGGAAGCCATTGAATAGTGGTGAGGTGTATCAACATTGTTCATTCATCATTTCCTTCCTTTTTCATTATCTTTTTATCAAGGTTTAATTATCAAACTTGGGGTTTGACCCAGGAAAACCCCCATACAAAAAAAAAAAAAATTTCCTCTTTGTGTTTGTGCGAGTTACAGGTTGAAGGATGATTGAAGAGATCTTAAAAGAGCAAATTTTCATTGTTGCACAAGTTGTCATCATTGTTGTCAAGCCACAAAAACTAAGTTGCAAAATTTATTTCTGACCTTTTGACAGTGGGACCTATGTCAAATAGAAGCTCAGATCTTGTACCAGAGGACCCCAAAAGTTGGTCAAAACCCCTGTACAAAGACCCATTCGCCCATGGGCGAATGAGTCCTTGTAGGCACCTCAAAACCAACTTTTTTGAACATTTTTTTTATCATCCTCTGCACTTCCCAAATCCATTTCTAAACTGTTGTTTCCATCTGTCAGTATTTGAGGTATTGTAGTTTTTATTTTAGGGCATATAAGATCATTAAGTTAATCATTCTAAAATATTTCCAATCCACTCCAATCCCCCCAATAGATGTAGATCCAAGTTTGATTGGCTCACCTTCAGGGCTGCAAGTCAATTATTTCACCTTGAGATCTACATCTCAATGAAATTTATAAAAATGTGGAAATGGCCCTAGGTTATGAACACTAATCTTAGAGTCACCACATTTTTATGTTTCATTTTGGTGAACCTAACATTCTTACATCATATACCTTTTGAAAATTGGAAGTCTTTCAAACCCTAGATCTATTTTTTGCATTACATTGTTTTGCATCTTTGCATTGAGGGTTTCATTTTTGCAATTAAAAGCATAAAAAAGTCAAAAAAATTACATTCCATATTGCATCATAGGTTGCATTAAGGTTTGTTTTAGTCATATTTAGATTAGATTTGCATTCATATTAAATTCATTAAGTGGTTAAAATCTAAAATTGTTCATTGCATGCTCATTGCATCTTTCATTTTAAGCCAAAATCAAGTGAAAATTGGATTTTATTTTTTTTCAAATTGGCATAAAATCATCACTTTCAAAATCTTGCATCTTACAATCAGTCAAATATTGCATTTCACATCTAAATTTTTTCTTCAAAACTTGTCAAAATATTTTCACCTTTGTTTCACACTTGCATCTTGCCTTATATTATCTTAATTTGATAAAAACTAGAAAAACAACCATTGATTAACATGTTTGCAAACATAAATAGTAATCTTAAATAACAATTTACACCCATTGTTTTAGTTTTTAGAACCTTGAACAAGGACCCATTCGCCCCTAGGCGAACCTGCCCTTGTACAAGTGTTTTTGCAAGCTTTTTCACACATTTTTGTCTCTGAGTTTGTATTTTGTTCTTGCTGGTAAATCTTTGTTTTGAAATTTTGAAAAATTGTTATTATGTGTAAGAAAAAGTGTCATTTTGCTTGATTTGTTGCAAATTTGAGAAAAATTGTCACATTTTAGATCTATAGGAAAATTGTTTACATCATGTTCTCATTGCAAAAATCTCTAATTATCATAATTCATGTTCTATTTTCAAATCTTGTTGAGCACTTTAAGAATTTTTTGTTACAAGCATATGAATATGAAATCATTTCCCCTCTTTTCTTATCTTTCATTGATCCCTCTCCCACTATCTCTCCTATATGTGAGGTTAGTATTGTGAAAGAGAGTACAATCCTTGATAATCATGACTATCATAAATGTTCTTCCACTGATACCTCTCTTACTTGTGACGAAGGTATCTTGGTGTTGAAAGATCCAATCATTGAAGGTCATGAGAATCTTGTTTGTTTCTCTCCTGCCACCTCTCCTACTTGGGAGGATATTGTTGGAAAAGAGGAGGAAATCATTGATAAGCAATAAAATCATAGTTGTTCTTCTCTTGATACCTCCCCTACTTGTGATGAAGTTATCCTAGAAGACCCAATCATTGAGTGTCATGAGAATCTTGTTTTGAAAGATATTATGTTGCAACAGGATGATATCATTGATACATGTCTTTCAAATGATATTAATGTGGCTTGCTTAGATGAAGATGATAAGGTGACATTAGATCCCCCCTCGATAGAACATCATTAACAGGAAGTCACATCCACTAAGGTTTTGAACACACAAGTGACCATTAGATCTCCTTTGATTATTGGACCTCCAAAAACCCCTTTCAGATCTCCCAAGAGTCCTCTAATAATTGGGCCACCTAAGATTCCTTTTGAACCTCCTAAGAGTCCTTTAGTTACTGGACCTCCTAAACTACTTCTTATCGTAGTACCACCTCAAAACAAACCAAAAGCTCCAAGATATATCTTAAAATTTGCAAGGAAACTCACTAGTAACAATGTTCCACAACAACTGAGATATCATACTATCTCTCATACATATAACACAAGGAATAATAGGCAACCAAAAACCATTCCTACATCAATACCACTTCCACAACCTATTTTTCCTAGTGCCCTCGTTTACCTCCGCATAGTGGAAAGGAGTATGATCTTTTGAACAACTTCACAACACTCCTGCTAAGGTATCCTTGTGGGATTTGATTAAGCATCACCTCTTTACCACAACATGCTCCAAAATGCTTTACAAAAAGTTGTTATCCCTCATAGTGCGCAACCCAATGATGTGACAACTTTGATCGAGAAAATGAATTCACCTAATTTGGACATTGTCTTTCATCAAAATGAATCACCTTCATTGGAAATACATAAACAAAATGATGCTTTGATGATATTGGCTAGCATTGATAAGATTGGCATTAAGCGTACTCTCATTGATAATGGTTTGACACTCAATGTTTGTAGTGTGAAACTTTTGAGTAAAATTGGAATAGATAAGACAAAATTTAACCAACTGAGTTGTCTATTCATGGTTTTGATAATGTGGGAAAACAACCACTTGGTGTGATAACATTACCTGTTAAAGTTGGTAGGGTTACATTGCAAACTCTTATCCATGTAATGCCCCATGATCTTTCATATAATATCCTCTTGGGAATACCATGGATTCATGAAATAAATGTGATTCCTTCAAGGTTACATCATCTATTGAAGTACACTTATAAAAACAAGGTTTACATGGTAAAATTTTATCCTGAACCTGAGAGTTGTTTACAATTTGAAACATGAATGACAAATCCTCTTACAACATTGACACCAATACAAAATTGGAACCTTTACAAAAAGAAGAAAAGGGTGATTGTCTTTCATTTGTGACAAAGTTATTGGAAGATGATTGGGGATCGTTAGATTTTACACCTACATTCATGGGAGAATACAAGACTACACATAATTCAGGAAAAGTGAAAGAAGCAGTAATGAC
Source organism: Sequoia sempervirens (assembly GCA_007258455.2). NCBI lineage: Eukaryota > Viridiplantae > Streptophyta > Pinopsida > Cupressales > Cupressaceae > Sequoia > Sequoia sempervirens. The sequence continues at coordinate 18,024 of VDFB02053351.1, read as the reverse complement.
ATCAACTGAATCATCAAAAGCATATGATTCCACAACTTTTAGCAAAGTAGAAGATGCAAACTACAAATCTGCATATATTGAGAATGATCATGAAAAGCCACCTTCTTCAAAAGAGATGAAAGCACTTTATTGAAGGGGTTATGAACTTTTGAAACAACTTGGCTATAATGGAAATGTGGCGTTAAAGAACAAGGTATTCATGTCCCTATTGAGCCTACCCTGCAAGAAAAAATTAAAGGTCTTGGTTATTGTCCTTTGAAAGAAATGAAAGCATCAAAGAAACCTTCACTTAATATCAATGCCATCACACAAAAACACTCCTGGGAAAATATGCATCATGGCCATGATATTGCTTCATCTTCAGACACATGTTTTAGTGATGATTGGGGTTCATTAGATTTTACACTCTCCTTTTTGGGAGAGTACAAAGTCTCACAATCTAAACCTAACAATTTTTGTGTATGTATGACACCTTGTAGTAAGCAAGAAAGATCTCTTTCACAAAAGCAAGGAATATCTTCTACTATTGATCAAGAGAATACCTCATCGAGGTTGTTGCAAGTATGAGTAAGTATGGTGGTGTTGTCATTAATGTTGTCATTGATGTCAACACAGTATAGGTTGTTGTAGAGAAAGGAAATAGGTGATTGCAGGTTGTGCATGTATAGTTGAGATACTATAGAGATGTTGTGAGTACATGGAGCTATCTTTATGGTGTTGTAGGTGTTGTGAGTACATGGAGCTATCTTTATGGTGTTGTAGGTGTGCTAATATGATGAGTTACCAAGTGCTTTAGAGAAATAGTGAAGACAAAATTGTGTGTGTTCAGAATGTGCTCTGGTTTGTGCTCCACATTTCTTCTATGTTGATCCTATGCCTGTACAAATCCGAAATATTGTTTATGGGTATTTGTTGGTGATATATCTTGGTTTTTAGCTTCCGATTTGATGAAAAGTGAAAGTTGTGTTCACTGGTTTGTGAACTGGTTTGGCAGAGTTGTTTTTTTGTGGATTGGGAGAAATTTATTTACTCCACAGTCCTCCGCTGGTTTGTTTCAGGTCTTGCGAATCTGATAGAAGGCTTGCAATGGTGTTATCTATGTTCTGTCAAAGGTGTTCGTGGTTTGGTGCTCCAGAAGACTAGTTTAAGATTTACTGGGTGTCTATATAGTCTAGATGGACTGATGGAAAGTATTATGTGTATGAAGGTTGTTGCATTTGTTGTGGATGAATCTAAAGGCATTTGAGATGTGTACCAGTGTATGGTGAAGCGTGTTATGCAGTTCACATGTTATCTTCTCATTGCGGAAGCATGTACTTCAAAGTTCATTGGTGTTTTCATTATGTTTGGCCGACCTAGTATCTACATGTCATGTGAAGGATAAGTATCAATTAAGGAAGTGTGTTATTGATCCGAGATGTTGTTTTGGATCTTGGTTAAGTGTTGGTTTGGTCCGCTCTCATTCTCTTCCACCGCGGGAATGTTGAATTGCCGACCTAATTTGAATTTGTAATATGAAGTGTATGTAGCTGACCTTGGAGAAAGTTTCTAAGGCTGGAGATGGTATAAATACAAGTCGAGTTGTTATGGATTGGATGTACAAAACATGCCACAAGTGTGAGAAGCAAAAGTGTGCGAAAGTGAATTAAGGCATCAATACTTTAATGTGTTAGACTTCAGAAAGTAGTGAGTTGATGGTGTCTGCAATCTTTTGATCAAGGCTGCGAATGTGTGTAATTTGTTGTGGTGGATTTTTTGTTATCTTTTGTATTTGTAGGCAGTGAGCCTCCCTTTTAGACAGTGACTCCTATCTGTAAGTAGTGAGCCTTGTATCCGGACAATGAGTCCTATTTTGGGCAGTGAGCCCTTTGGCAATGAGCCTCTTTGTAATCGGTTTTGCAATTACTTTATATTGTGAGTTAATCCTCACCGTGGTTTTTCCCTTATTGGTTTTTCCACGTAAATCTAGTGTTTCTTGTGTTGATACTGCTTTTTTTTTCTTGTGTTTATATTGCTTTCTAGTGACAACAGATTCACCCCCCCTCTCAGTTCAACAAAGGCTTCTCCAAGCTTGCTTGATATCTCCCTCCAAAAACATGAAAGGAATTCTACAAAAAAATCTCATTTTGTGCATATCATTGAGTGCATGGTCATTCAACCAATTAATGTAAGGCCTTGAGTAACAAAATTCAACATCTTAAGGATTTTGGTGCTCTTGTGTTGATACACTTGATTCCTCTTATCAATAATGATTTTCATCCTATCATGTTGCTCATCACTATGTGGCATTGGTAGCTTTATGTGTTATGCTCATTGCCACTCATGGTGGTATGATCTTAAGTGCAACCATATTTTTCGTGGAAACAACATGATAATCATTGGTGTGGTTGTCCTTGTCTCTATGTTTGGGGGGCAAGGAGAACTAGTTTTGGGAGACATGCATTCTTTTCAAGGATCCCCTCTTCGCCTCTTTCTCCTTAAAATACCAACATAGCAAGTATGTTAACATTTTAAGGGGGGGCATATAGTCCCCGCTCATTGTTTGCATGTTCCCTTCTCAGTGATGATAACATACATCTCCTACGAAGTGTGACCTTTTTATTCAAATTTTGTCTTTCTTGATCTATGTGATGTGTCTTCTTTGTGGTGATATTTGGCTTGGTGTCCCATAAGAGTGTGACCTTTCTTGGCATATGACATTCCTCTTAGTGGTAATGCCAGAGTATTCTCTAAGGCGTGAATCTTTTGTTCCTTGACTAGTTCTCTCTTGGTGGTGATGTCAAGTGTGATGTTCCCTAAGGTGAGACTTTTCATATATTAAGCAAAGCCCCTTCAATTTTTTTTTACCTTATCCCGATGTTGTTTTTGTACCCCCTAAGGTGAGTTTGGCATTTTTTCTTCACTTTGTTCACATGAGTTGAACTTAGTGATGTGTTGGTGTAGCATCTTGATCATTTGTGGCACCTTATCAAAGTTATTAGGGAGTACAACTTTTGGCATGGTTGACATATGAGAACACACCTATAGACCTGGTGCATCCCTCCCATCTACCACCTTTTTATGGGTATGAACCTTGTAGACTTAGTGTGTGTTTCTCATTTTGTCTTGGGGGCTCACCTAGTGTATATCGGACTGCACTAGCCCTTGTGAGCGTATTCTATGGCCACCTAGCATAATATAGTTTGCTTGCCAGTGAAGCCATGTATTTCATAAGTGATTTTACATCCTTGTGATAGCATCATTTTATTTTGATAAAACATTCAATGGATGACATTTGGTATTTGAGACAATTTAAGACTAAGGTCTCTTTGCCTTACTGACTCAAATTCTTTTATTACTAACCTTGTGTTTTGTCACGTGTCTTTTGTGTGTCTTCTTCGTGGTTGCATCGTGTTTGTTTTTATTTCATCATCATCCATATGTTATGTTGTGCCACATGTGTTTTCATCGTGTATGCTTCGTGTTTTCTGATATGTATGTTTGTGTATCTTGTCTTGTTGCACATCTCTTACATGTGTTTGTCCCTTTGTGCTTATGTTAGTTTGCCATAGGATCTTATATCCTGGGCCCTTGGCCATCTCCCTTGATATTTGTCATCCTATCTCATCAACATTTGTGCACTTGGATCCCTCTTGACATATACTTCTCTACTTTAGTGTGAGTCTAAGTGTAAGTTCATACTCTCACCAAAGTGGGGGCTAAATGTAGTGTAGAAAATTGTATACCTTTACAATTTCACACTATGTTTGGGTCCCTTAATTTATTGGACTTAATTAAGCTTCTAATTTGCCAAATTATGCATTTCAAAGCCTTATTTTTCCCAATTTTTTGAAAGAAGCTCTGACATTAAATAAATGCGATCAATAATTAAATCACCATGAAATATGTGTGTCATGGACATAGGCTAGGACCCATTTGCCCATGGACGAATGGGTCCCCTTTAAGTGCCAAAACCCATTTTAAAATATGGTTTTTGGTGATATTTTAATGATTCAAATTCAACTTGCAATTGTCAGCTTTGGGAATCTAATTTTTGAGAAATTAGATGAACACCTGTAAATACAATCTTTTTATGATTTGAAATCTAAGTAGCAAAACCACACTTTTTGAGAGAAATCCTATGAGCAAATATTATTGTCAAGAGCATTCAAGAGCATATTTATTAGTCATTTGTTGTAGCAATCAAAATCTTAATATCATGTCCAAGTTTATGTGTGTTCATTTCATCTTGTGAATGTTAATATGCATTGTTGATCCTAAAGCATCCAAGCATTTCAAGTATCTAAATCAATCAAGCAAATAAAGATCCAATTCCTTAGGAGAGATGTGTTTGACTTCAGTCCTGCAAGGGAAGCCATTGAAGGGTGGTGAATTGTAGCAAGCATTGTTCATTCATCATTTCCTTTATTTTTCATTATCTATCTATCAAGGTTTAATAACCATACTTGGGGTTTGACCAAGACAAACCTCCATACAAATAAAATATTTTTTCCTCTTTGTGTATGTGCAAGTTATAGGTTGAAGAAGGATTGAAGAAATCTTAAAGGAGCAATTTTGCATTGTTGCACAAGTTGTCATCATTGTTGTCAAGCCACGAAAACTAAGTTGCATAATTTATTTCTGACTTTCCAACAATGGGACCTGTGTCAAACAGAAGATCAGATCTTGTACCAGAGGACCCCAAAAGTTGGTTAAACCCACTATACAAGGACCCATTCACCCATGGGCAAATGAGTCCTTGTAGGCACCTCAAAACCAACTTTTATGAGCATGTTTGTTGTCCTCTGCACTTCCTAGATCCACTGGTAAACTGTTGTTTTTGTCTATCAGTCTTTGGGATCTTGCATTTTTAATATTAGGGCATATAAGATCATTAAGTTGATCATTCTAAAATATTTCCAATCCATTCCAATCCCCTCAATAAATGTAGATCCAAGTCTGATTGGTTCACCTTTAGGGCTGCAAGCCAATTATTTCACCTTGTGATCTACATCTCAATGAAATATATAAAAATGTGGAAATGGCCCTAGGTTATGAACGCTAATCTTAGTCACCATACATATACATAAGACAATACAAATTTATAGAACAAATAATCTTAATGGCCATACATGTCATTCGCTTATTCACAATTCCACTAGAAAAGTAACTCATGATCATTGCATGTATCATATAGACTATACATTCATATGAACTTTAATTTTAACATCCCAACAAAAAATCCATTCTTATTATGTATGGGGAAGACTACAATTTATAACCTAACAAAGTTTAAACAAGGAAAGAACTAGAGGTACCCCATTCATCCTTTCTAAACAATTAGGAAGACCTCACATAGGAAATCCTATAATTTGTATCCATTCATCCATTAATGAATAATATCCCTCTCTAATCATTTGGAGACACTACATAGTCTATTATTAGAAAATGAGACAAGATAGCGAGTTCACCTTATTCTAGGCTTACACCTATTAAAAAGGTTAATAGTATAGAAAATATAGTTGTCTTTCCTCCATACCCATTACCACATGAAAAAGCATGCATACATCATATCGGTCACAATAAATTTTCTTTATCCCCAACAAGATTTGAGTGATATATATCACTAAAGCAAACATCTTGTAAAATTAGATAAAGCAGTCATTTGGAAATCAATAAAATAAACCACTTATAATATTAACATAAATCATGAAGCTTAGGTTTTTTATAGTAATATAATAGCTTATCCACCCACATCATATGCCTTTGCATAGAGAGAGGGAACCTTTTCTCATTCAAGTAAAACTCCCACCATATAATTTCATATAATGGGTTAAGAGACTACAAGGATCACTCCAAATTGTATCAATATCCTCAACTATATTTGGCATAGTTCACGTCTTCTTTCAAGTGCCATCCACATACTTTGTCCACTATTTTTCATCTACCACTTTCTATGCCACCTTAATAATAAAAGTATTGCAACTACCTTGTTTGCACATATATTCTATTGCGATATAATACAACATTTCTACCATCCAATTAAGAAAAATTTACTCAATCAATACACAAGAATGACAAATACAAGGTTCATCCAAACCTTATGAATTTTAACCAAGGCTCAAGGTTTTTAGATAGTCAAACCTATCAATCTCCACCCACTTAACTTAGGTGGTGAGGACATACCATGTATTCAAAAAGTTTACATGCAAGTGGGTTGATAGAAATGAAGTAAAAGACAATTGTATATATTTAGATATGAAATATTTAACTATTCTAGAATAAATTGTAAATAAAAAAATAACAATTAACTAGAAGTAGATGAGATGTTGGAAGCATAATATAGCTATAAAGGGTAAATGGAAAACTAGAAAAAATGCAAAGGGTAGATGGGTGTCTAGAACAACTAGAATCGGAGGATAGAAGTAAATAAAAAGGTAGGCATCTAGGAACTCTAATTGATATTATAAGAATTTATGCATGTGTGTAAGTTGCTCTTATGCAATGAAAACATTGAGAGACACATAAGGCAATATTGCCCTAGCATAGATCATGACAACCTTCATTTTCTTGCATAAATTCTATATTCTAATCCACATATATGAGTTGCTTATATTTGCATATCAACACTAATTTGCACTTTAAGCTATTATTTTTTATCATATCCAATCCATAAGATATTATCCTCACAATATACTTTCCCCAGTTTGACCTCCATTACCATCCTTTTGTATTGACACTAAGGTTTATGCCCCTACACTATTCATAACAAAAGGATATCAATTTGAAGACATCTAAATTTGCACATGTAAAATAATATCGATTTGATAGTTTGTTTAAGCATTGACACTTACAAGGATGTTGCAACAATGTAAATAGATCGTATATATTCTTGACATGAATTAGAAGAAAATAATAAAAAGAAAAGCATTCCTTTAACATACCAAAAGGATATAGCTTGTCAACTCAATCTTGTTTACCCTAAATAATGTAAGAGTATATAAATTGTAAATGGTGTTATGAGTTTTATTTCACAATTCCATTTGACACATTATAGATAATAACACGTTCAATCACCATCATAGTAGTGATATCAATTCGGTAAGATCAGTCTTAAAGGATCATGATTTGCATAAGGTTGACTGCTACCCGTTAGATTTACAATGCATTCCCTTAGTCACAAAACCATCTCCAAGTTGTTACAATAAAGCTTTGTGTTTTAATATGCAAGGTATTCTATAACTTTCCTAATAAGTGTCCTCTTCTTGTCTAACCACAATATCAATTTGCTAAGATTACTCTTAAAGGGTCATAATAATTTGCATGAGGTATTTATAGCATTCCCTTACTCACAAAACCATAACCAAGCTCTTACAATAAAGCTTCATGTTTTAAACTTCAGCAACACATACAAGATATTCCCCGACTTTCCTAATAAGCATCTTCTTTTTAAACTGCAAAAACATTATCTTCATATGCTTATTAGGAAAGTGAAATATATATGTCAAGTGGAAGATTATGTTGATTGTGGTTTTACAAAAAGAGGACATTAGTAAAGTGAAAGAATACCTTGCATGTGCTTTTTAAGTTTATTGTAAGACATGGTGAAGGTACATACTCTTAATCATTGGTTAGGGTAAATATCACCAGCCTAACAAGGTATATCCTTTGGCATGGTAAAGAAATGCCTTTCTTTTTATTGCTTTCTTCTAATCCATGTCTAGAACATATACATGTCTATTTGCATTGTTGTAATATCCTTGTAAGTGTCAATATTTAAACAAACTATCATTCTAATATGATTGTACAAAGGCAAAATTAGATGTCCTTACATTGAGATCCTTTTGTTATTAATAGTCTAGGGTTATAAACTTCAATTTTTATACATAAGCATGGAAATGATGGCCAAAGTAGGGAAAGTAAATTATGAGTATAGCATCTAATAATGACCAAAATTATAGCATGAAGTACAAAGTAGTGTTGATATACAAATAGAAGCAAAGAATATACAGGGATTGGAATATAATTTATGCCAAAAAATGAAGGTTGTTGCCATACACAGATATACATTGCCAACATGTTTATCCACTTTGGTATAGAGAACACCTTCAGGCCATCCATTAGACTAAATCAATGTTGTTGCAGTCAAAACCATATTTGGTAATACCTACGCAAATTGAAAACCCTTTGTTATGGCATCCTAAACACCAATCTTTTACCCCTGTAAATTATTTATATGAAACTCATTTCAAATCAAAATTTAGAGGTCTTCAATGCATACATTCTTTTGAGTTTTTACAGAACTTGCAAACCTGAGAATTAAATCAACTATCAACATACAACATTCGAATAACAATCTAAAGCATTTGCAGAACAGGTGAGTGAGTGGCCTTTGGTTTTTTTCATGTGCACAAAAGCCATTCCAAAATGAAAAATGCCATTAAATCAACCCATTTGAAATCTGGAATTATTCATTCATAACAGCGAAAACATGAAATCTGAGAGCTACCCATTTTTATTATAACCAAGAGGTTAAGGTTATTTAGTAGCTCCAGTAAACCTCAAATCTATTGTGGAATGTTCCCAAACAGCTCCAGCAGCAAACAGTTTTTTCATATCAGCCATATACCCAAGTAAAACACCAAAATATGAATATCCCACTATTTCCATCCCTAATGCTTGGAAATTTTAGCAAGTAAAATGCCTATCACAACATCCTCGAAATGAACGAAATTCCCAGAATAAGCGACCTCCACTCAAGCATAAACTCCTACCAGTATTTCGTGGTGCCTTCCCTAGGTAGGGACGTCCTAAACAATATGCAGAGGGTGTAGCATCGTCCATGGTTGCCACAGTGCCTTCCTTTCTCTCTCTCTCTCTCATCTCTCTGCCTCCAGCTCTCCCTCACTCAAACATGGCAGCAACCAAAGATGAAATAAAAACAGAAATGAGCAGCATTGAGTTTTCTTCCTCTTTTCTTCTCCTCCCATGTATTCCCCTTTTACTCCCAAAATGTCTCTTTAAATACTACTTTTTTCATTGACTACCAGACTTATATCTCCCTAAATTTTCTTCATTGCCCTACACCATACTCTTACTAGGTGTTAATTTAAGAACTCAAATTTCCACGTGTAAGGTGCAGATTCATTCTAGAGAGCTTAGAGCACAATACCCCAAGTTTTGGAGCACATGTAATCTCCCTGTACAATATAATTTTTATTTTATACATGGACTTAGACATTATTTATCAATTAGTTTAGCATCATTCTGCACTTGGATTATAACAATAATAATTTTCAATTATATTAATAATTATGTATCAATTACATAGCCGCAAAAATCTTTTGGGGAAAAAATCAGCAAACCAAGAGTAAGATTTTTTGAAAAAATGGGGAAAAAAACTGGAAAAAGCCAGATTTAAAAATAAATAAAAATTGTAGAACAAGAGATAAAAACTATTTTTAATTGAAAGACATTTCCATATATAGATATAGAGAGTAAATAAAACAAAAGAAGCACTAACGTAATTGTAAAATAGATTTTGTGAAGTTTATTCATATCGTTGATTACATTGCATTGCACATCTTTCAAACTCAAAGCATTACTTCACATTGCATTACTAATAACTAGATGCTAATAGATGACAAAACTTCAATTACAATATAGTTTTTAGTATTTACGAAGTCAACCTAAGCAGTTATGCAATTACTTCACATTGCATAACTAATAACTAGGAGCAGCTGCCAATTGCATTTGCTTGTCATGGCATTCTATGAGACCACATTTCTTTGAGACATTTTTTCTAACAGTTCACTGCCTCGTCTATGCTACCACATTTTTCATACATGTCTACCAAAGCATTTTGTCAAACAGTTCACTGCCTTGTTGCTATGGCTAAAAGCCTAAAACAAGAGCTTTCGAACAAGCTATGGATGCTTGGAAAAAATCTATCAAAAGCATAATAGTAAGCAATAGCATAGACAAGGCAGTGAACTCTTTGAAAAAATGCCTCAAAGAAATGAGGTCTCAATGGCATTTCTTTGAGGCATTTTTTCAAAGAGTTCACTGCCTTGTCTATGCTACCACATTTTTCATACATACTAGTCTCATCACAAAAGCATTTTATCAAACAAATACATTACAAGCCTTTGCTGCTATGGCTGTTCTAAATATGTGCTTTAAACAAGCTACATGCTGGAAAAATCTATCGTTGATAATAGTAAGCTGAATAGCAAAGCAGACAGCGCAATGAATGCTTGAAATTCCCTCAAAGAAATGTGTCTCATGGTGGTGGAATGCCATGACAAGCAAATTGTTGTGGATTGTCATGGCATTCCATCACCATGAGACCACATTTCTTTGAGGCATTTTTCAAACAGTCCATCACTTTGCTCCATGCCACCACATTTTTCTTGGTACATAAGCTACTTCCAAAGCATTTTATCAAACAGTTCACTGCCTTGCTGCTATGGCTAAAAGTTTAAACAGGGCTTCCAAGGAAGCTGCTGCGCTTGGAAAAAATCTAACAAAAGATAATATATATAGAGGATAGTGAGAACAGTCAAAAAATGCCCTCGTTAAAATGTGGTCTTATCGTGTTTGTCAGCGGCATTCCATCACCATGAGACCACATTTCTTTGAGCATTTTTTCTCAACCGTTCTATCGCTCTGTCTATGCTACCACACATTTTCATACATGCTCACCAAAGCATTTATCAAAACAATTCACTGCCTTGCTGCTATGGTATAAGTCTGTGCACATTAGGTGTGTCAGTTTATGGATGCTTGAAAAAAATCTATCAAAACGTAATAGTAAGCAATAGTATAGACAAGGCAGTGAACTATTTGAAAAAATGCCTCAAAGAAATGTGTTCTCATGGTGATGGAATGCCATGACAAGCAAATTCCCTGGATTGTCATGGCATTCCATCACCATGAGACCACAACATTTTTTCAAACAGTTTACTACATTGTCTATGCTACCACATTTTTCATACATTTCTACCAAAGCATTTTATCAAACAGTTCACTATTTTGCTGCTATGGCTAAAAGCCTACAACAAGTGCTTTCGAACAAGCTATGGATGCTTGGAAAAAATCTATCAAAGCATAATAGTAAGCAATAGCATAGACAAGGCACTCAACTGGTTGAAAATATGCCTCGAAGAAATGTGGTCTCATGGTGATGGAATCCCATGACAATCCATAGCAATTCGTTTGTCATGGCATTCGTCATGGCATTACATCACCATGAGACCACATTTCTTTGAGGCATTTTTTCAAAAGTTCACTGTCTTTTCTATGCTACCACATTTTCCATACATGTCTACCAAAGCATTTTATCAAATAGTTCTCTGCCTTGCTGCTATGGTTAAAAGCCTAAAACAGGCAATTTCGAACAAGCTATGGATATTTGGAAAAAATCTATCAAAGCATAATAGTAAGCAATAGCATAGACAAGGCAGTGAGCTGGTTGAAAAATTACCTCAAAGAAATGCGGTCTCATGGTGATGGAATGCCATGACAATCCATAGCAATTTGTTTGTCATAGCATTCGTCATGCCATTCCATCACCATGAGACCACATTTCTTTGAGGCATTTTTTCAAAAAGTTCACTGCCTTGTCTATGCTACCACATTTTTCATACATGTCTACCAAAGCATTTTATCAAACAATTCACTACTTGTTGCTATGGCTAAAAGCCTAAAACAAGTACTTTCGAACAAGCTATGGATGCTTGGAAAAAATCTATCAAAGCATAATAGTAAGCAACAAGCTATGGTCTCATAGTTTTTTTTCACGTGAAAATCAGTGTGATTTTATTCACATTTTTTTGCAGGCTATAAATACTTTTTTTTTTTTGGCAATTTTGCTGTTTGAAATGGGAAAAAATCGTCCAGCCTGCAGATTTTTTTAAAAATTGGGATTTTTTGCAGATTTCTGCTTCTATATCAAAGACATCCTTCTAGAAGGGATCTCAACTAAAATTGATCGCTACACTAGAGCACAATATCTATTACATCCTCATTCTAGCATCACACCATAGCATTGATGAACACCATCAACTTTAGACTTGAAGCAACCAATAGTATACTCCCTCAATTGAACTACGAAACCTACATCATCTTGCACCTTGCCTTCATGAGATCTAACAATATAACTAAGGATAAAATATACCTTATGATTCCTCATAAGTTCTTTCCAATAAGATGGGCTAGTTGTGATTCACTCTGTAAGCCTAGCAAATCTAAACCATTTCTTACCATTTAAAGAAGTTAACTTTAATCATGCATAAGTGAAGGTCAATGACTAAATACTATATTGAACCTTTTTGTTCTTAATTGAAATGTGTGTTATAACTTGTAGTAAAACTCCGTGCCCTATTTTCTGATGCTGGTTTGTTTGTTTTGTGTTTTGATGTTTTATGATGGTTTTTTCTGATTCTTTTTGCTTTTTTTTGAAATGTTTGCAAAAAATAAAATGCATGCATAAAGAAACACAATAACTAAGATAGAGAACTACTCCAAAGATGATTTATTTGCTCAATAATCACAAGAACAAGTTCCTACAATCATACCCGAGTTTATTTGAAGTCAAGCAACTACTGTACACAATTTCAGACCAAAAAACAACCCTTGACAGCCCTACAGATGTTCGATTCTTCCCAACCAGCTTGCCTTTTTGACTAGAAATGGTACAGCTAGCTTCTGCAGACCTGGGCGCTCCTTTTAACAATTTTTATTGATTTTTTTGTGGCTCCAATGTCAAAATCGTCCCCTCCTTGCAAGGCCGACCCCTGCTGTGACTGGTGGCTGATTAATACAAATCTGGCCCTCCTAAATCAGCTACCAATGGATGCACATAGTCTGATTAAAAATCTGCCCTTATTCTGATAATAAATTTCTGGAAATTACTTCTCTAATAAGCTCAATGTCGACCTCTGGATAAAGCCAACCCAAGGAGCAACTTCAGATGAATATTCCACACCCTCAGATTGCTGATGCAATGAAGTCTTCACGTTCTCCACTGCCGATACTCTGGAACAAACTGCAGAAACCCAGTTTCTTCTCCAAAGCCGAAAAAAAGACAAGTCTTCTCAACAAAAACAACAATCATCATAATGAAGCCTTGTACGATTTTCAAGAGATAAATAGGCTTCTCACATTAGGGTTCGATTTAACCAAAAAAACTCCTCTTTTTCAATTTTGAGATGAGTAATAATATTACTTTTAATTTTCATTTAAGTTTCAATTGTTGGTGCATAAATATTACCATTTAATTTAATTGCTCAATTGGCCCCAACTGATGAGAACTTGACCTGACCCTTCACTTAAGTCACTTAAGTTATAATATAAAATTATATTATAACTTAATAATATAAGCTCAAAACCATTAATATTTATTTTAATCAAATAAATATTAATATCTCCATTATTACTCAGCATTTTTGCACGCCGTCAGAACTGGGAGCTGGCATGAGGAAACTGCATATGACCATACCCCCTTACTAAAAATAGCAGGGTTCCATCTCTAGCATCTCTGACTTACTATAAATAGCAAGTCCTTCATACGGAGCCCTGTAGACCTCAAACGAACACCAATCCTGCATAGCTCTGACTACTGAAGAAGCTGCATCCCTCAATGGACCCTCTATCCAGTCTCATTAGCCTACAAGGATCACAATAATAGGCTAATCTACTGAATACTGATGTCTCACTTTGGAGGGGACATCACATAACTGCAAGCTTAAACAGCAGAAAAAACAATTATATGGCAAACAAGAAAATTACTGCATGATAACTTACAGCTCTGATGTTCTTCCTTTAGCCTTTCAAAATGGCATCATATATAACATTGAAAAGTCACACTAAACAGATCTCCATCATTCAGTTTAAGCTTCCAGTTCCAATAATTTTTAGAACATTCAATCTTCTGCCAATGTCTCAGTAATCAATAAATGTAACATAGATATGACATAATCATTGACTTAAAACCAGATCTCAAGGTCAAGGTGAGAATATTTCTAACCAGATAGCATAGCAAATGAAGAACTTTAACATAGAAAGTATCCTTCAACATGGATCACTTATGATTACACTAGAGTTCAACATCCTATTTTCCGTGCAAAAGCTATTTCTTACAACAGCTGACATTTTTAAAGAGAGATGAAATATTACAAACTTCATACCATAAAATCTGTTAATTTCTAACAATTCTATGTTAAGGCTAAATAAGCATCACCTCATTATTGTTAATACATGTGGATCAGCTCCAGCCTTGTCTCACATCTATAGAATACCCATTGAGAACAGGGACACTACTGTACAGATTGGTTGTTCTAGGCTCCTAAGAACTTACGAGTCAATTCAGTTCAATAACAAAGGACTCAGAAGTTCAGGTTCTAAATGTTGGAAACAGTTCCAAATAAAATTGTACACAGTCCTGTCATTTTCTTTACACCATCTTCACACAAAGAAAACCTCATGCTCAACAGATAACCCTTGCTGATTGAGAAAATTGCAGGAAACTGACATCCTTTTAGTAGCCTCTACAAAGTATAATACTTAATCTACACAGAATTTTTTTTGGAGCATTAAATAAAGAATAATACATGAAGTGGCATCTCAGCATTGAGCTCGGAAGTACAAGAAACTAATCTGAATCTGGATACAGAACTGTGTAGACACTATAAGAGAGACAGGATACCCTGCCTGAGAAACAACATAGCTGCATTAACTCTCTCCAAATGGACTGTCTTCAGCACTGTCAACTGGAACTAGCTGTGATATGTGTCATTTAAAAAACTTACTCATTACTACTTCACATGTTGAAAGTACTGGTCCCACAAGAAAATTGCCCGTTGACTGCAAAATTTTCTAGTTACGCTACACTAATGTTGTGTGGAAACTTTAGCTTTCTTCCCAGAATCTGATTTATCAAGGCCTGGTTCTTGTCCAATATTACCATTTGAATTGTTCTCATGTGACATCCCATCTTCATTATTGCTTTTGGAATTGCGAAACCGACCACCACATCCCCTTGCACGCTTTATTGCATGCAAATGTCGCGATTCATGTAGATAAGGCTGTATCGCACATCAAGTTAAAACTTACATCCCCTTGCAGGTCATAAAAATAATAACTATAATTAAGAAAATGGCAAATGCATCCTTTCAATCCTAGGCAAAGATATGTTCTACATGTTCAATGATACAAGGAAATAAGGAAAAGCAGAACACTGAAAATTCATGTTCATCTCATTCTCTGCAGAGATTTTTAAGTCACCACTTGCCTTGACAAAGTTGAAACTTCCACTTCATCCTATAAACATAACCTTGTAAATGCAATATGATTGCAGTTTCTGCAGATTTAAACCTTGCGATTACCATTATTTAATGTATATCATATATGCTACTGCATGGGTTGATGGTTCAACACTGGCCTTTACAAACTGCTATAACAGAATGGCCTTTTTGACAGTCAGTATTACGAAAAGTTAAAACCATTAATGGAAAATCAATGACACATTTATGGCTTCTAGGCTAAAAGAAGATTAAAAGAACATTGTGAACAATTCCATTATCAAAATATATTTACCATTTAAGGCAAGGGACACAGCTGTACATGAGCATTTGATAGAACTAACAATTTTATTAATCCCCAAATCAGTACTTTTAGATGAAGTCATACTGTAATGGGTGACAATTTGTCAAATACAGTAGTTCTGATTTCAAACACAATCCCCAAGGTTTTTTAAGGACGACATTCATTCTTTGAAGATTAAAGCTGTCAGAGCTTTAAAATGCCCATATTTAGAGTTTAATCACTTTGTTCAATTTTCACACACATTGGTGATCATTACACTAACGAAGTACAAAACTTTTGATGCTACATAACAGATGTATAAATATGATAGCACTTCAAAATTTATTGAGTATATATGTCATTTTTTGCATATTTGTAGGATAACCTAACAACACTTTTTTCTCAACCCATCCAAATTATATTTGAGGGCTTTGGCAATTGGATTAGGCCTAATGTGTCTGAAAACCCCTGTTAAAAGGGTGCTCAAAAGAAGAAATTACAGTGAACCGAGACATTAAAAAACTGGTTCATCCTAATATTGGCATTTGTTTATGAACATGCTTTTTCACTTCCACATGACAATGGCCATGGTACAGGTCCAGAAAACTAAAGTATACATTTACTATCATGAAATAAGCACATAATCACCACTGCAGTATCGATATTTAAGAGAGTGACTTGCCACTGTATTAAAAAGACATCAAACAAACTAAGGGGAACATCTAAACTCAAATCTTTGTAAATATTAAAAATATCTTAGAAATCCCAATCAGCATATATGACTAAAGTCTATCTTGGATTATTTCAAAGGTGAAGTTTGAACACACAGCAAGGATCCCAAACATCAAGAAATACAAGGTATCTCTCAGAAAGTCGAATGTGCATAAGAAAACTATCAGAATCAATGTAAACCATTTTCACTGTCAAACAACATGAAGACTAGTAGGAGGTAATAATATTCACCTTTCTGCTTTTTATGAGTTTGTTCTCAGATTCTGCTTTTGCTCGAGATTGCCGACGCCGCAAAATTCCATGATATTGTTTTGCATTGACATAAACAGGCTCCTCAATTGCATCTGATGGTAATGGAAGACCAGTGTGTGGAACACCTAGAATGTGGGGAGGAACCTGCACATCTAGTCACAGTTATGCTACAGGTTATCAAAAACAAATATGCTAATAAAAAATGCACTCAATCACTCCATGCATAATGTGCGGTAGCATATGAAGAAAAATCCTTCTGCATTAATCAAAATACTGCATTTTCTTAAATGTGAATAAATCCAACAGATAGCAGCCAAAATTGAATTTCAATCCAAAAGCTGACTATCCTATTCAGACAAATATAAACAGACAAAGGCAAACAAAATCTCCCTCAAAAAGCACAACATTTGATCAGCTAAAGATTACCACTGTCTGTGGCCCATAAGCTGCAATTATGCCTCCATAGTAGGGATCTGGATAATGATATGCGGCCCTAACCTGCTGCAAAACATTATCAATATTGGAAGTAATGTTTTTCAGACATTTGAACTAAACAAATGAGCTACATAATAATTGTGTTTGGAAATCATATCCCCATGATCCTAATCTAAGGAAGAAATAAAAATGCTTTGAGATTTCCACAAGTTAACATTTCAAATTATGTATCTGGATACAACTGTGTTTCATTTGTCGTCTAAATCACCCTGGAGAGGGGTCCAGATGGTAGACCCGAAATGTTGGAGGAAGAAGAATCAAACAAGGTTGTATCCAGATATCTGATTTGAAGAAAATAAAATGTTATCTGCAAAATTACCTATTATATTTCCCTTTTCATTTGATTTCCTTTTAGAAGCAGGAATTTCAAATTTGTTGTTTTAAGTAACACTCCAAAATAGGAAAAGACAGCATTGAATATATAGCTCCAAGACTAGAGGATGGAGCCATACCAGAGACTGTCCTAGTTCAAGTTGACTGTGAGGGATCATGAATTCAGGATGTGCCAAAGGCACAGCAGGTACTGGAATCATGATAGCTGGCGAAGCCTGATGTTGATTTGTCTCATCCTGCTTTTGCTGCTGCTGCTGTTGTTCATCTACAGCACTTTCATCAACACCTGCAAATAAAAGAGCAGGACATTCCATTTTTAAAAATGGGAGGTTTAGTTTTTTCAATGTTTTCATATCTGGGAAGCTTTAATTTTTAATTTTTCTCAGTTTTGGCATTGATAGAAAATAACTTTAAGATAGATTAGGACTGCATATTTTCAAACAACATTGTTCTCTAGCATAAGAATTATCAAGATTCATAAAATAGGAAGATAACACCAATAAATAAGTAGAAATGCAAAATCAAACTTATTTTGGCATTCATAAAAGGCCTTCAATACAAAATCGGTTTCATACATGGTAGAAAACAGATGTAAAACAGATATGCCTAATAGATGTTTAGATCTCAACTTCAGCTTTTGATTCCAAA
>VDFB02053350.1:66014-96857 GCA_007258455.2 Sequoia sempervirens | reverse complement strand
TTGACAATAAAAGTGATTCAAAGCAAATCATGCATAAGAGCTTTTATTATCGGAAGTAGAGAAACGTAACAATCTCATATACTTTGCTCACACTTTACAAATGAGGGGCGAGCTCAATTTATAGGCTCCCCAATTACAATTCAATGGCCAAGATTGATTTAGGATCAATGGCCAAGCTTACAAAATAAAACCCTATTTAGGCCTTGTCATAACTAACTCCTTCTCGACCAATGAGAAAATTTCATTTGCCGACACTTGTCTTTCTGCTAAATATAAACCAACAATAAAATAGAAAGTTGTTGCATGTTGATTTGGAAAAATTTGATTGGTTGGAAGATGATGAGGCGCCCCCTCAGCATGTTAGATGTCTTCCTTGGTCACTTTGTTTTTCTTCCACGTCCCTGCCTTAGAATATTTTCCTTGCCGATGACTTTGTCCTTTGCGCTTGTTCCTTCCTAGCTTTGATCTTGGATCTCCTTTGTGATTTTGATTTCTTCTTCTCACCTGTATTGGAAGTCTCGCCTTGGAGCAGGTGTCTGGACTTGAAGTTATTTTCTTTCCTGATTGCTTTGAAATTCCTCCTGCTTGAATTGGATTGGTGTTATTCCTTTGGATTTCCTCTCTAAATTATCCAATTTGTGTCAAGAAATTGTCTAAGTATGAAAATTTGTTTGGAACACTCTTCTTGTCACCATTTGATTATGATTCGAAGCTTGTTTTTAATTCTTCAGGATATGAAATCCCTCAAGAAGATGCCCTGATTGCTTCAACAAATCTGGGATTGTAGGTGAAATCCCCCCAAGATGTCTGAATATTCTTTCAAGTGCCTTGAATTTGGAGAAGAATGTCTCTATGCTTTCGCCACAATGGAGGAAATTGGAATTTTCTCTGTGAAGTACTTCCCATACTTAGCCAAATTTTGGCTATTTTTTGTAACACCTTCATGCAGACTATTCAACATTTAGCCAAGATTTTGGCCATGTCAATGCTCGAAAGAACTTTGCCTGTGGACTTGCCTTCAATTTTGAATCCGGCTTGTGCCATGTAGGACGAATTCCATCCTTGGACAAGGATTTTATTTACTTCCTCTTTACTTTTCCTCTTTATTCCTCTTCATTCTTCCTGTCAACATTTAGTCAATTTTTTAAATTTCCCTCCCCAAGGTATCAACATTTAGCCAATTTTCTTATCCTCTCCTTGGGCGAACTTTGAAGACTTTATTCCAAGACAAGTTGGACTTCTCAATGTCTTTGCCATTTTCATTGAAAGTGAGGTCATACTCCAAGAATTTCATTCCAAATCTCCATGGCGGACTTTTTGGCGAACTTCATCTTAGCCAAGACATGGCATGGCGAACTTCTTAATGCCTTTTCCATTCTTTCTCAAGTCTAGGCGGACTTGGAGGCTCATTTTCCAATGCGCATTTGACATCTTCATGTCAAGCTAGGCAAAGTTCAACATGTGTTTGTCATATTCTCTCCTTTATTTTTCCAATACTTAGCCAAATTCATGAAATTTCCTTCTCAAGGCATCCATACTTAGTCATTTTTTTTTAATTTTCCTTCCTCCTCTTGGCTGGGCGGACTTCATGATCCTCATGCCATGCCTTCCATGGCTTGGGCAGACTTCCTACTTGTCTTGACATAGCTTGGGCGGACTTTCTTAACTTCTTGCCATTATCTCATCAAGCCTTGGGCGGACTTTGGAGTGGACTTTCCTTCTTCCTTCCATGTGCTGAGCGGACTTTCCATGATGCTTGCCATTTCCTTTTCCATGGCAAGGGCAGACTTCCAAGTCTTTTAGCCATTCTCATTGCTTCTTCCAAGCGGACTTGCCATTGCCATTGCCATTCCCATGGGCGAATTTCTCCAGACTTATACATTTTCCATCCTTGATAGCCATGGATTTCATGCTTGCCATTCCCATGGGCGAATTTCTCCAGACTTATACATTTTCCATCCTTGATCGCCATGGATTACATGCTTGCCTCTTCGCCATATGCTCTTTCCTCTTGAGTTTTCCAAAAAAAAATAATTGATTTTTGCATGCTTTTCCTGATTTTTTATTGATTTTTGCCTGATTTTTCAATTTTTTCACATCTGGTGGCCTGATTTTAATTCTAAAAATGGAAATGTTGACTCCTTCACTAGGGTTGACTTTCTAAAAATAGAAAAAACAAAATCCCTAAAAAATAGGGATTCCAGATTGGTCCAAAAATGCCAAAAATCAAAAAAAGCGAAAAAGCGAAAAAGCAAAAAATTCCTAAAAAATAGGAAGTGTCAGAATTGACTCAAAGCACGGGCGATCCTCATCTTCCGGACCTTCTGAGCACTTCTATGACATTTAGGCACTATTTTGGGCTTGAATTCGCAACTTGGCTCGAATGACTCTTTGAAACTCTAACTCATTGTAAAAGAAAAATGGTGATAAGCAGTTGCAATGCCAAAGCAAAAAAGCAAAAACAGGGGGTCCCCATTCGCAATGGGGCGATGTGTGAAAAGGTCACAACACTACCCATCTCCCTTCTCAACTTCTCTTTCCACACTTTGTTTCTCTTTTCATTTCCCATGCGTTCTCTCATGTTTTTCTTCCTAAAAACTATGAATGCCCAAAGAAGGGGGTCATGAGGGGTTTTTAAGGATGCATAGGTTTTTATTTTTCCATGTGATCCACAAAATTTGGTCACCCCAAGAAATGGGTGCCATGCCTCACGCAATTCTTCTTGTCTTCTCAATTTAATGCCTACACAACAAGCCCATATCATAGCCCATGCCTCATTAATTAATTTGTCGACTCCTCTTCTCTCTTTTTATTTATTTTTATTATTTCTTTAGTTTATTTTATTCTCTCCAATATCCAACTTGGATGCATCTAGCGGGGATGTGACAATGAGGTTGGAGGAATTCTTTCCATCTTGACCTAGCTTCACTCAGAGATGGTACATACATGAGAGGCACCAATTCTTCCTGTGTGTCCCTTCTAGGAGCAAGGGGATGCTTGGCAATTTTATGTTTTGTTCTTGTGGATAATTGAGTATTTCTCAATCCACAAGAAACGTATCGCATCGATCGATAATTAAGTATCTCTCGATCCATAAAAGGGGTGTTGTTATGGATAGTTGAACTTGAGTATGTCATGATTTGCAACTAGAGTGTTGTTGTGCTGATTTGGAGCAGCAAGATGGAAGGAACGACTTCCTAGTGTATGACAATCTTCTTTTTGAACCGGGTGAAGAGGAAGCTTATGAGAAACCCTCCTTTGTGGTAGATGATGGGATTTCAAGCCTTGAGGAAATCTCTTTTAACACCATTGTTGAAGAGGGAAGTTCTAGCACTTCTTCTAGCAATGGAACGAGGATGCATGAGTTGCATAATGAAGACTTCACTGCTGCTCCTAGTCTTCCCATTCTTCAGGAGATGGAAAATCAAGAAGCATGGAGGAATGAGGTCACTAATCTTGATTGGCAACAAAGAGATGATTGGCACTCCGATGAAGAGTTTATTCATTTTCTAAAGTGGATGCTTGTCAGATTCCTAACAGACTTCATGCTTACACCATCTTCGCTAAGAGTAACTAATTTCATAATGGAGTTTGATGAAGGGTCCATTGAATCTTTCCAGCATTTCTTCTCTCATGATTTTGAATTTGACTTTCTCAACGAATTCAGATTTGTTGAGTACTTCTTGGAGTTTCAGGGTGCGATGATTCAAATAGAACGTATTGCCCAAAGCGTTCTAGTAAGAGTAATTCTCCATTTGCGGAACGGCTCTTCTTTACTTATGATTTGGGACCCTGGTATCAACTTGCATTTGATATGTGTCAAGAACGTATGTTGGAATGATGAGCCTCAAATTCACTATCCTCTAGATGTTGTTACCTTCTTTATCAGCCATTTGAAGTTTACTCCTAATGTTCAATGGGAGTTTTGGAGAGAAAAGTTGAGCAAGGATTGGTTCTTGGCTGTGATGGGATCTTCTGTGGGCTTGTTTTCAGCTGTAGATATGAGCAGACATGATATTTTGGGTGCTGATTTTCAGTTTTGCAGCAGCTATCTATCTCCTTGGATGTCGATTTTCATAAAATTAGATCTCAAGTTGATCATTTCAGTCTTGTTTGGTAGCTGGTTCATTCAATTTCAGGCCTTCCAATCTCTTTCCAGAGATGATTTATGGCTTCAAATGAGAGAAACGGTGGTGTGGACTGAGCACAATCAACTTTTGGATAGAAACCATACTCATTCTAATGGTTTTCTTGGTACATATTCTTGTACAAATGATTGGAGCAGCGAACCATTGCTCGATTTGGCTTGGCATTTCTAGACTCATACTGCTGAGATCCTGTTCGATGCTTTGAAAGTTGTTAACCAATCAGAGTTTTTGGGGCTTGAGGTGCTGAATTTTGATTTCAGTCCTTCCTTGTCTCTCAATTTGAGCTTCGGGCATATTGACTTTTTGGGGTTGCAGAGAAGGTTAGTGCAATTCGGGTATAATGGCTTCATTGTTATGATCATAGTGGAGCAACATCAGCATGATGGGTCCTTTCAGAGTTGGACATGGGACCCTGGGATCAGTTGGAGTGTTGTGCAATTGCTTGAGGAGAAGCAATTTTGGGAAAGGCGGACTATAATGTCCCCTTCTCGGCAGTGATCAGTTTTGTTGACCATTGGCCTATTCCGGAGACCTGTAGGCTAGTCGGAGGCTGAAATTAGGGTTTCCACTTCGGAGGTGTTTTTGAGGTCTTGCATGTTGGAGTTTCTGACGCATGTCTACTGGAGCTTTCTGGGTTTTTGGAGAGCTTCGCAATGAGGTAACATGCATAACAGGATATTGACTTGCATTCTCAGCTGCTTTTTGGAGGCTTGCATGTTGATGTTTTGTAATTTGGTTCCTGGATTCCTTCTGGGTTTTCTGAGAGTTTCGCGATGGTGTGACATGCAATTGGATCAGAGAACTTTTCCGAACTTACTATTTTTAGTAAGTTACAACAGTTGCCCGGTTTGCGGAGAAAATGAGTTTGGAACAACTTACTATTTTTAGCAGTATGCTATTTTTAGTAAGTCCTATATTTTAGCAATGCTATTTTTAGCAACTGTTCTGTAGTCTGGAGCAATGGCTATTTCTGGCAAGTCAGTTGAGTAGTTTGGGTCTTCAGAACTTCTGAGCTATTTTTGGCAGGTCTGAGCTTGAGTTGGGCGTTTCATTGGTTGAGGTAAAATATTTTATAAAGTGAAATAATATTAAGGCTTGGTGGACGCCATAAGGAGAAATAAGTGATTTTATTAATATATTTCACTTTACACTTTGGGCACTTAACTTTGAAGATTAATTGGGATTTTAGTAAAGTTTATTTGCCTTCATGTGATGGACGACTTGGGAAAAAGAGGAAATGAAATGTGATTTGGAGGCAAATTAAATATTCTAAAATTAAAATAATGCTTGAGGAAATGGACGCCGACTTTGATGAAGGATGTTATTTTATTAAAAGAATTATTTTATTCTTGAAAAGGGACGCCATCTTGAGGAGGGAAAAGGAGTCAAATTGAATTTGAATTTGGGCGCACTTCTAGAAGCCTCTAGAAGATTATCTCAAGTCTATATAAGGAGGCACTTGTTCTTCTTTTTGCTATCTTTTGTCTACCATATTGTTATGCTGTTGGATTGTTTTCAAGCAAGAGCTTCGAGGAATGCATACCTCCTAGCAAGGATTAGGCTTCGTGTTTGAGAGACAACACCTAGCTGATATTGGGATTGCTTCTCACTCAGAGAATGCAAATGGACCTTACACTGGAGATATTCTGATGTTTCTTACAGTTTCAGTGTTGCTGGTTGCAGTCACAGCTGAAGGGTATTTTAGCTTAGAAGTCTTAGTCAGATTTTTGTTTGGTTTTGGGTACTTTACCCTTGTCTTTCTCATCCTAGGGAGCCCCTCTCTGGTGAGTTTCAGATTTTATTGTTGACTGCATGATTTTATCTTGTCAAATTGCCCTTTCTAGAGGGATTTTCATTGTTGAGTTGTCTCGAGATTCGTGCAAAATAAATATCAGACATTTGGGTCAGTTTTGGAGTTGCTTCTTGGGCGCTATCCTCAGTTCTAGCTTATGCATTTCATTTCAGTCCATTTGGTTGAGTTTTGGGTGTGTTATGAGCGATTTAGTGGGGAGTTTAGTTGCTGGTCTGTGCATTTTAGGTTGCTGGTCTGTCATATCAGATTATAAAAGTTGTCATTTGAGTTGGTTTTTGGGTTTGGAAAGTCTTATTGAACATTGGAGAGGCTTATACCACATTTGCAGCATTATTACTCATCTGACACAGTGTTATTTGCAGGAAAACTTCATATTGTAAGGCTGCTACAGTAGTACTGTTCAGCCATTTCTATTTCTTGCTAAGTTACATTGTATTCCCACGGTTGTGGAAGACACTGGCCCTCACTCAGTCTTCTTGTAATGCATTAGCTTCATCATCATATGATAGCACCTAGCTCACCTCGAGCTTGGAGTGCACATGCTTGATGAATGAGTTACTTTCAGCACTGCATTGTCATCAATAGAATCTCCACCATATGATAGCGCCATCCCCATCTTGGGTTTGGAGTGCACATGCTTGGTGTCGAGTTTACTTTCTAGCATTGCTTATCTTTTCATAGTATCTCCGCCATATGGTAGCACCATTCCCACTTTGGGTTGGAGAGCACATTCTTGGCGTTGAGCTTCTTTCAGCATTGTAATACTTTCAAGTTGCTACTGACGACCCTCTTGCCATCTGACAGCATCATTCTCATCTTGAGATTGAGTGCGCATTCTTGGCAAAGAGTTACTTTCCGATTGCTAGTTTTTGGTCTAAGCTAACCTTAACGGGTGCGTGTTGCATTGTAATTGCTATTGAAAAAAAATGGTCTAGTTCATTACAGTTTGGTGGAGATTCTATTGATGACAATGCAATGTTGAAAGTAACTCATTCATCAAGCATGTGCACTCCAAGCTCGAGGAGAGTTAGGCCCTATCATATGATGATGAGGATCTAATGCATTACAAGAAGACAAAGTGAGGGCCAGTTTCTTCCTCAACCGTGGGAATCCATGTAGTGTTCCTTCCTTTCTTTGGATTATTGTAATAAGGGGGTTGGGGCCTGAGGATGTTGGGATTATATTACATCTACAATTAGTCTTAGGTTAGTATTAAACTATGTACACCAAGGGTTATTCCCCTACAAAAATGGACCTATCCACCACAGGGGACGTTACAAGAACACAGGGATAGGTAGGAAACATGCCCCCCAAACCCCCATATAGAAATTTTCCGTATTTCAAGAAACATTCTGGGTACTTGGGAAAACTAGAAATGGATAGATGTCCCCCAACCATCCTACGGACAACTAGCCATCCCCTACAACCCAACACTCAAATTTCTTCAATTTTTATTTAAAGAAGCAAAAAATTAATTAAAAAATGGGCCCCTCAAATTCCTTTAGACAAAACCTAAATGCAAAATAGAGACAATAACATCTAAAATCAAAAAAGGAACTCATTTTTGGCATTTCATAAATTGTGAAGAGGACAACAAAGAAAGAGCACAACTGTGAGAAAAGAACTCAAAGAAGGCAACAAAAGTGAGTAGCAAGCAAGAGAGCACCAAATCTATATCATTTGAGGTAAGTTCACTATCTATTGCTCATTTTAACAAATTCTTTTGCATTTTTTTGTTTTTTTGATAGTTTCAAACATTTAGAAGGTTTTTTGCTTGTTTTTGTATTATGTTTACACTTGCAGTTGTCATTTGCATTTTCAACCAAAAATAAAAAGCAATGAGCAACAATGAGAGTAGTCAAGGTGAAGAAATTCAAATTCAATAAGGAGACTGTTGACGACGATGTCACTCGCAACAACAATACGGATAAAATCCTCACAGGAAAACCGCGAAGAACCTATCTTTACTTAAAAGACTGAACCAGGGCAACCTAAGTTGTCCGTGTAATAGGAAAAGGTTGACTTAGTTTAATCCATAGGCTCTGGTAGTCAAGTCTTGACCATACTAGGTTCGCTTCAGATAAATGATGTGATATTGTTGTTAATCTCAAGGAACTATGGTTAATTTCCAATTTCATTAAGAATCATAAGCATTAGTTACTAGATTTCCAATTCGATCATAAAATAATCTCATGAAATCAAAAGATTTGCAATAATATTTCATGAACATCAACAATTTTGCTATCACTTAAGTAGATTTAGCTTTAAGCATTCAGCAACTTCATAGAAACGAAAGATTTTGAATAAATTTCCATTCATTCATCTATTTTTTGGAACATTTTCAGGATTTAAACATCTAATCTAAAACAAAGCATAAAAAATACTGAAAAATAAAATTTCTCCCAGTTATTCTCCACGCATGCCCCAAGATTTAATCAAATCAAAGCAAACTGCTTTATACTTGACCAGATTATTTCACAGCTAGGCATAAAACAATGCGAGCTTTTAAAGAAAGGAGTTTTAGTTTGGACACCAAGGAGGTTTTGTATGCACCCTTAAATGACGCAGCCTACAATCTTGTTCGACTGAACTAACAAAACTAGCTACAAAAGATTCATGAGATAGGTAGCTATCAAATTGGCTTCAATATTGATTAAGTTCTATGTGCATACAAGATTTAGTCCGAAATCATTTAGAAAATAGGAAAAAAGAACAAAACCTAGAGAAGTTTTGGCTCTTCTGACATCCACAAATTATGAACTTAAAAAATACTATCCCCTGGCCTTTTATAGAAGTAAGATGCAGGTAGGATAAGATAAATACATGAGTGGAAATCCAAGGGACGAATCACATCAAGGCACGTGGAATATGGTGATTGGTAAGAAAATTGCAAACGAAGTCAACTGAAATATGCTAACCAATTTTTCGATAGTTTTACACAATACAAACCAGCACTAGCCAACTTGATTAGCGTTAGCATCAAAACTGAAATCCAAGCTTGAAAGAACTCAACGCCAAGAATGCACACTCAATCCCAAGGAAGGATAGGTGTTGTCATATGGCGGACAAATTAAAGAACAATACTTGAAATGAAACAAACTCAACATCAAGAATGTGCACTCAAGATCCCACTGAGGGCGAGGTGCTAACATATGACGGAGTTATTAATTGAAAACTGAAATAAATAGGCGGTGAACCAGCCATGAGAATTTCCACGCTACCACTTGAACAATGGGGGGAAAACATTACAATACAAAACTAATTCATCCGCTGCGGCGGGCATCCACTTATGAGTGGGAATTCGCCACTTTATAGTGGGTGACTAAAGAGAGATTAATTGTTCTTTCTCCACACTGGCGGTAAACCATCCAGGGGTTACAAATGTATGAAATTATAACAAGTAATTGCAGCAATAACAATGGTTGGATTAGTACTACTAAATCTCAACCTTACAATCAAGGAATCTGCAAATACAAGTATTACAATGATAGAGAATAATGCTAAGATGTAAAGAATGAATGCTTTACAATGTTTATCCCTCAAATGATGAAGTAAAGGCCAAAAATAGCAAACTAATACAATCTGATATAAAAATCTGAGTTCTGCAAATTCTGATCAGCAAATAGAAAACACCATGAAATGCTCATAACTTCATCCATATACCTTCAAATTGACTGAAACCTTTTGCAAAGGCTCTCTAGGAGTATGGCGCCCAAGAACAAGTCATAAAACAGCATCAAATCCTCCTCATTTATTTAGCACGAATCCCAATGTGCTCTAAGAAGGTACGGCCTGGCTGGAAGGGCGTTTTTGCTCTTAAACATCAGGTTCTTTGAATTTAGATCTCATCTTCTATGAGAAGGGTCACCCAATGTCAACAATCACATAGCACGAATGCCCAGAATGAAATAAAATTTACTCACAAAGCTGTATACAAAATTCACTTTCAGCTGTAGATGAACCAGCAACTCAAAAATGATAATAAACTCCAAAATTCTTCAACAATAGGCTCAATCTGCTAGTCTGGATGAGAAGTAGCAATAAAACCAATTAGGTGTTGTCTTTCAAACACAAAATTGATTGGAATCTAGGAGGTAAGCATCCCTCGAAGAAATAATCACAATGTCATTTCGACAGCATAACTTTAGCAATTAACAATGGATAATCAGCTCTTCAAACAGCAACAATATATAAGCTTTAGTTGGCAAATGAAGCAACAAGAAATCTTCAAATTCCAAGAAGTTGAATCACTTCAACTTCCAAAAGGGACTCTAATTCTAAACATTTCACTTTTTTTTGAAATATTAAAATATCATCTAACTTCCCTTTAGGCATCCATTTCATAATGTGAACAATAAAGCATTTATTAAATACCAAATGCTCACTTGAGACCCCTTTATGTCCTCCTCTCTTTAAAAACAACTTTGGTTACCGCCTTAGGTGTGGGGTGTACAACCTCAAGACATGAAAAATCGACTAAGTCCTAAACCTACCCAAGGAGATAACCAAATACAATGCCCAAGTCAAGAATCCTGATGAATTGCTAAAAATAGTAAACCGACAAATGCCAAACCAACTGGAGTTGATGATAATAAGCTTCGCTAAAATGAACTTACTAAAAATAGTAAATGCCAAAATAGTAAGTTAACTTCAAACCATCGTAAAGCCAAACTAAACAATCGAATCGCGAAAAGGATTGAATTGTCGCTAGATAGATATCAGCCAAAAGATAGACTTATAAAAATAGCAAACCGCTATAAATAGGTAAGTCTCCAGACAAATAACCTCGCAATACCTAACCGAAAGCAAAGATTCCAAAGAGGAAACCCTAGTTTCTACTTTTGAAGCATTTCCACGGATTTTTGGAAATAGCAAATCCAAAGAAGAGGTATGGCCAAATGGGGATACATCAACGGCTATCAACCTCCATCCGCAGACGCTGAAGTCCTTCGGGTTTTTCATCTTCTTCTTATTGCCAAGATAATAACTTGAATCAGGACAGTGTGTAGGAACTTTTCCATATATCCAGAATGATTAGGTTATCATCCTATTCCTACACTTTTGTTCTGCCTCAGGCTTTCTACTCTCGGGAATGAGCTTCCTCAGAGGTTGGCGCTTTCTGTCGCCATATGTGAAATACCGGGATCCCTAGTATTCTAGTGGATTCAATCCCCTCTACAAATAACTTCCCGAAATATGTAGCTCAACCTAGATATGATTCCATCCATGATTTAAATTTGTCTGACCATCCATACCCAAACTCTGGATCGCAATCTACTTCTCCTGCAATCACAAATTCCACCTATTAAATCCCTTTAAAAAAAAACATTTATAAAATCTCATTTAAATAAAACCATCATTAATTTGTTATCATATAAATCCATCATAAATAACACGCTTTCAAGAAAATCTCGTATTCTTGCATAATTATCCTTTTATACCGGGTTATCGGACTATCAGACTTCTTCGATAACCTTAAAATTTTAAAACTTTCATTTGCATCGTTATCCAGTACCCAGTACCCAGTATTCAGCTTTACCCATGCTTTTCCCAAACTTCGGTTTTACCGGAACTTCTATCTTCGCCAGACCTCAACTCTTGGACTGGAGCATTTTGCTTTACCTTTTACATTGCCTTTGCATTTCTAACATTCCCGGTTCCCAGTACCCGGTGTAGACATCAAAAAATTGTCCTCTTACGATACCTTGTCACAACATTGCACTAATTCATTCATTCCTCTAATGTTAATTAAATAATTCATATTATTTAATTAATTAAATCATTTCCATCCATTTCTCTAATGTTAATTAAATAATTAATGCATAATTCATCCATTCCTCTAATGTTAAATTATTTAATTAATTAAATCATTTCCATCCATTCCTCTAATGTTAATTAATTAAATCATTTCTATTAATTCTTCTAATGTTAATTAAATAATTTATATTATTTAATTAATGAAATCATAAATCCAACATTAATTAAATAAATCAAATATTTATTTAGTTAATAAAATCTTAAAAATATCTTCTCGCTTTCTTTCCAAAATTGAAACTCATGTGTATCTAATTAATTTATTTAATTAGATAATTC
The DNA here is from genome assembly GCA_007258455.2 of Sequoia sempervirens. Taxonomy (NCBI): domain Eukaryota; kingdom Viridiplantae; phylum Streptophyta; class Pinopsida; order Cupressales; family Cupressaceae; genus Sequoia; species Sequoia sempervirens. The sequence goes on along the minus strand of VDFB02053350.1, from coordinate 84,803 downwards.
ATCAATTATCCTTCTCATCTTTTTCAAGATTTATTTCCTTTGAAAGAGAATCAAAATCTTTCTATCTTTTCACATCTTATCTTATCTTGTTTTAATTCCTTTAAAACAATAAATCAAAATCTTTCTATCTTTCGAAAATCTTATCTCATCTCATTGTATTTCCTCTTTTGTCAAATATCAAATCATTATCAATCTTATCAAATCTTATCTTTGTCCACATCGAAAATCTATAAATCAAACCTTTCACAGGCCATTTGGATCGAATCTTCTTCTAGCATCTTCACTCTATCAAAATCAGTCTTCAATCGCCATCTATCATCTTCATCAGGTTGTTATGCTGCAGAATTGAGCAACCAACATTCCTCCAACAATCAACCTTCGAAATCTTGCATCCTTGTGCAGGTGGAGAAGAGCCATGGAGATCAATCAACACTAGTTTGAAAATAGGTTTGCACGTTCTTTGTTTATTATTTTTATTTTCATTCTAGTTTGTACTTCATGGTGCTTGATAGGATTTAATTTGTTTATTATCTTCAATGCATTTAAACCTTATTGATTTTATTCCTATCTACACCCGGTACCCAAAACACTTGAATTACGAAGTACTCTTTCAAAAAGATTTATCTTTGTTGTTCACTTCCAGTGATCTTTTCAACTAGCCAGCACCTTCCATAAGCATTAGATTTCACTTGGGGTCCCCAAGTCTTACAGTTTTGGGGCATGTTGTGAGACCACACAACAAAGACCATAGTTGTAGAAGTAATGTTGGAGGTTCTTCTAGGAGTGGTAGTGTTGCAAGGCTAATTAGTTCAAATAACCCATTTGAATTCCCTTCCAAACTCTTGAAAACGTAAGCAAAGGTCCCATTTAATCCGAAAAACCTCTTTTACAATTTGCAACAGCCATAGACAAAAACAAAACAAAAATTCATGGGGCAGTATGGTATGGTTGTGTCATTTGTGCAAAAAGGACTATAGGAGCAGCTACATAAGTGTTAACTCTCATCTTTTGGGCATAACTAGACAAGGGGTAAAACGGTGAAAAAATAACCCTAGTTGACAAGGCCAAGGAGACTAAGTTGCACATAGAAGGTGATGCAAGAAATAATGAAATGCCAATAGAATCTATGTAGTCTAGTGTGTCATTGAGTTAAAGAGGAAAGAAAAGAACCATTGTTGTTCCAAGCATGTTTAATATGCAATCACAAGAAGAGGCCAAGTCTTCTATTGCCAAATTTTTCTATGTCAATGGCATATGTGGCATGCTCTCCATATTTTAAACAATGGTTCAAAGATGCACTTGTTATTGGTCCTTCATTTGTCCCCTCGAGAGAACATCTGCTACACACCTCCCTCCTTTGATAAAGAGTATTCCAAGGTAAGTATATTGATGGAGGAGATGAGGAAGCTTGGATAAGGGATGGTCGCTCTATCATCATGGATGGATGGACTGTCATGTCCCCATCCTAGTCAGCACAGCTGGTGACGAGGTTAGCCTATCATTCGATCCTCGTAGGCTGACAGGAGTGTTCAGAGGATCATTTTTGGCAGTTGCTCAGTGTTTGATAGCTCCAGTTTGCAGTGTGTCAGGTTGGGCCTTCGCAGAATCCTCCAGAGAGCTTTTTCAGAGAACTTTCTATTTTTAGAAAGTTAGGTCAGGCGGAAGCTGCTATTTCGGGCAGGGCACCTGGTGCAATTATTCAGCTCAGTTTCGACCCAGTTCAGCAGTTGATTGATTTGACGGAGAAATAAGGGGTATTTGATGAGTTATTAAATATTTAATAATTTGACTTTATAATAAAGTCACTTTATTGAAATATTTAAATATTTAATTATTCGGCTTAAAATTATAAAGTATTTATTATACTTTATAATATATTATTAAAATGTGACTTAATGAGTATTTAATATTCATTAAAAGTGGGACGCCAATAATTAATCATTTCTCCTAAGTCAAAGGTGAAAATTAAATCATTTATTTAAATGATTATTTTAAAGGAGATTTAGGTCGAACTTTTCAAAGAAGAATATATGTTTCTTCTCAAGGAAAAATTGAACTATCATGTTTATTATTCAATTTTGTCTTCTTGCATCTGAGCTTTGGAGTTTGCAAACCCTAGGGTTTCTGGCAGACGATCGTTTCTGGAGAACGAAAACTCTTCAGAGATCAGGCAGACTGAGGCTGTGAAATACCAGCTGAAGCTTGCACTTGGTGATTTCACACAGAGATCACAGATTGTGCTTATTCATCCATTTTGGCAGAGGTTTTCAGAGGAAATCATCAGCAGACATAGGCGACTGGAGCAGAGATTAGTTTTCAGTGTTCTGGCACAAATCCCAAGGAGGCCGTACTTTTTCTTATTGCTGCAGCAGGCCGTACTTCTGTACTTTTCAGGCCGTACTTTCACATCTTCTGAGGAAACGCCATTATTCATCTGTCTCTGGTGATTCTACATTGAGGCGCTTGGTTTACTGGACACTTTGCATTGGGATTCGAGCTGGAAGATCCTTCATCAATTTCTGGCCGTACCATTATCAGCTACAGCAGCCGCCATTATTAAGATACCAGGTTTTTAAATAAAGTCTTCAGTATTGCTTTACATGTTCAGATTTCTATATTGTATGTTCTGAAAAAGATGAAATAAAGGAACGCCTATCCATTCTGAACAAATTCTATGCATTTTAAGCTTGTATGAATTTTTTATGAATTTTTTATCAATTTCTAGAGAAATCGCAATTTTCATTTTGCTGTGAAAAACTTCAAAAACACAAAAAAATTGAAAACTTGCAAAAACCTTCAAAAGACAATTAGGGTTTGAATCAGAGAACCACCAGGGTTCACAATTTATATACATCTTCTACCAATTTTGTGCTTATCGGAAACTCTCCTTAAGTTCTCTCAAAATGACTTGGCTCTACTAAACCAAATATCCTACTCCTAGCACCCTACTATCTACGATAACCAAATGTAATAACCCTTGCCCAAGATTGGTGGTTTTCACGATTTAATCTGATTGGGTTGACAATGTAAACATGCTGTCAAACAATAACAAATCACCAAATTGTACTTAATGTTTAAGAATGAAAATAGTTTGTTGCAATTTGAAGATTCTACAATATTTTACTATTGTCAATATACTGAAATAAGACATTCCTTTATGCCCATGCTGCACATACCATTTATTCATCTACGAATGTAATAAGCATGTAGACTGAAATATTACATAAGTTAAATGATATGTGGCAGACTTCCCCTAACCTTAACTGATTAACACTATTACTTATACATTTATAGGAGAACGTATTTTGATGCCAATTTCTGATTACACTATTTCTGATTATTGGTGGACACTTATATACAATAATAGGATTGGAAATTATGTCAGCAATAGTGATGCCACTGTTCTGATATAAATTCTGAAATGTAGTATGAATTGATGAATAATTCGAGAATGAAAATTGAAAATAAGAGATGATAGTTGTTTCTGATTTATTGCTTTAAATACATGCATTTGAAGGTATAGATTTCTTGCTGATCACTGTCTCTGATTTGGACTCAATATTCATGCAATTGAAGGTATAGATCTCTTGCTGATTGATGTCTCTGACTTGGACTCAATACTCATGCGATTCCTTGGTGCTATGTCTAATTGTTTCTTGATAACTCATGCACCCTTTTCCTTGGTTGATCATAAGCTCTTTAAGAGCACTTTAGATCTAGTTTCAGAGGTGTAAACTTTGCAAATAATCCATAACCCTTGAATGAAATAAGAGCCTCCTTATATAGATTGCGACTGGGCATGATGTCAGAAGTTGTGTCATTTCAGACATGTCTCTTCTATACCACTTAATTAATCATATCCTTAATACTCTTCACTAGTGCTTTTTTCTATTGGTTGTCTTTCCCTCTAAACAGTGATAACTTTATTAACGATTCTCACAATGTGGATAAAGACAAATAAGGCCAAAATCAATGCTGCTTGGGTCTGATAGTTTCCTCCAACATACATATGAAGGATGCAATAAAGACAAAACTACGATTGATTTGAATATGCTGATATCAACTTTTACCAACAATCAAGATGTTGGGCCCTCACACCATTTTTCAATATCGATTAAAAATGGATCACAGGGAATATATATCGGCCACCACTAATTGCACGGGCTTGTCTTGCGCGTATAGATCCATACGCTCAACTAGCAAAGGTAATACGATCGCCCATGAATACAATATAAATCTCAAAAGATAATATTCTAAGCCAATAATCGACCAAGATTAGACAATAATCGCCTTGTAAACATTCCCGCAAAGGAGCATGATTACTAATAGCAATGGTCTTCAATAGAGGTCCTGATAATATTAGCGACGCTTAGCAAGGACATTCGAATGAGGATCAACATTGACTTGTCAAAACCTCCACATAAGCCGGCAGGGTCCAATAATTTGATTCCTTATTCATACTTGCAAAGTATAGTGCGGCGATGAATAAATAGAACCGGCTCTCCAAGCTTCCAACCAAACATAATATTAATGCAGCGCTAGATTATAACTTTCGTATGCTTAGCTGGCCCCCGATATAGTCTATCAAATATTAAATTTCCAAAATATGCAATAGTTTTGTGCTATCTCCCTTTAAAGAAAATATAGCCACCCAATGATAATAATTGGAAGCTTCAAAATAAAAAGGTGCAAGTCATCGCTTGGCTTGAAGACCCGAATATTTCACCGCAATAGAAAATAAGTTCTAAACAAATATAATTGATCAATAATAAGAAAATCTCTCAAAGTGCAAATATTGGTCAATCTGTGAAATATCCCCTCACAATATTTTTTTCAATTTTTCACAACTTCACTCGTTAGCATTAGCAAATCCAAATAACCAGCTGAAAGGAACCCTTTCACTTTCTAATCACCCAGATCCCAGTGTGGGAAAGGTGAGAGCATACGGTAGAAAGGGGATTGTTAGCAAACAAAACTGAAACTGCTGGAAAGTACAATGAAAGACTAGCTCAGCCAATCAGAATATGATGCAAATGCAACTTGACCACTTATTCAACGGGAGTATATTTACAGCTCAACCGATCAGCATGATGATGAATTACAAAGTAATAAAAGTAAAGTATGGGCATAAATTACAAGGTAAAGTGCAGAAATATAAAGTGACTAAATCGGTACTACTCATTTCAGCCTTACAATGAGAAGCAATCTGCAAGTTACAAGAGTATAAGCCGTCCAATCCACTGCAAAATGATATTAGATGATCTCCAAAATTTCACAAGTTAATCAACTATGAAAAACAAGCCAAAATCAGAACTTAAACCAATCTGATATGAAAAACCAGCAAGCCAGAATCACACCAAAATGCTCATATCTCCTTCTAGACACCTCCAAATGATGTGGAATCAAGTGCAACAGATGCCTAAGAGAAGGGCGACCATGTTCACGCCAATAAACCTCACCAAACAGCTCCGAAATCTCTGACACGTTTCCCAAGGCAGCCAAGGAGGAAGTACGGACCTCAAGGAGAAGGGTGACCAGCATTAAAAATCCATTTCTCAACCATAAAATCTGAAACTCAACAACATGAGGCGCGCAAGGAAGACAAATGCATAGGGTCAATACCCAAAATGAGCAAAAAATCGACAAGTGAGCAATGAGCAAAAACATGCTTCCACAAGCACCAAACCAACAAACCAAAAGCTAAGAAAACACACCACAAACTTCAAAAAACATCAGTAGTAAACATCTCCATTATGCTCAATCTGTTCTTCAATGTCTAATGTCCCTGAATTGGAGGTGAAGTGATTTAGTTAATTTAATTGATTAAGTTGTCCAAAAAATTAAAAAAATTTCTATAGGATGACTTTAATCGATTATTTTAATTAAATGAAGTGAAATACTCTAAAGTCACTTATTTAATGTTTATAAAGTAACTTGATGAAATATTTTAAATATGACTTTACAAAGTCACTTTATAATTATTGAATGGGAAAATATAAAGAAAAGAGGCGCTCATTGTTGAATCACTTTTTGATGAACATTTTCTCACGACAAAACAGGTCGAGTTCTTTTGGTTTTTGGAAAACCCTACATCTCCCATTTCGGCTATGAAACCATCAGCCCTAGTTGGGAATAGTGGAGAAATTCATACAGGCATTTGTAGGTGCATTATTGAAGTTTGTGAAGGAATTTCAGTGGCAAAGGGATGAGATAAATTGTTTATATTTCTAAGTTCGAGCAAGGCTAGTGAAGTGATACATATCTTCATTTGTGGGCACCATACATTCTACACAGCTCATAAGTTTGGCGTGGTTCTTGAATAATGAGGGAGACGAGTGAGTTCTTGTGCCCTACAGTCTATGGCGGGACTCCTCTACTATTGGGAACACTCCAAGAGTCGTGATAGCTCAGCTCTACATCAAATCGTGACCTTCATGGCTATATATATGGTGTTCAACTTGTGTGACTATCACATTGAATAGATATTTCTTTTGGAAGCTTAGTTCGCATCTATTCTGGAGGACGCCAATGTCATTTGAAGATATTAAAGGACGCATTGATTGGTGTGGACCTTGCTGTAAACAAGGTGTGAGATTTCAGGTACAAAGCTCGCCATTGTTCAGTCAAAAACATGTCTTTCAGCTCCTGACGTGAATTTCTGAGTTATGGGAGTTTGGGCGCATTTCCAATCAAGGGATATGGTAGTATAGGTGGGTTTTTGCTGTTGTTCCTTATTCTGGGCGACACTGCATGTTTTTCCTTCATTTCTGGTTATAGCCACAAATTACCAGGTCTGAGACACTTTTCTATTTTTGTAATCTGCAAATATTGTCAAATTTATTCATTGCTGCCATAATTTCAAGTCGATGTTGCCTCAATCAATCTATATGAAGTCATTGGATGCGTAAGCTTGTCACAGTCTGAATTTAGGCCCTCCTGAATTGCTTTTAAAGTCTGACTTGTATCTCTTTTTAATCTGCTGTGCATATCTCTTGAGACACTCAAACTTGAGGTCTGAAATTGAATTTTTGTGTGAGCTCAGTCCATAGAACAATCTGAATATCATGTTTCAGACTTAAAATTTACAGTCTATGTCTCATTGTTGTTTGAGTTTTGTCACAATTCCAATCTGCTGTAACAGTCTTGTAAATGGAACTGAAATATTTACTTGAATTTGCAAAATGCTGATAATTATTTTCTAAGTTGCCAAGTAACATGAAATAGATTGAAAGTGGATCAGGAATGTTTTAGTTCATTCAGTTCTATTATTTATGTATATCTTTGTATCAGTTTGTCTTTCCCTAACTTGACTGATTGGCAAAACGAACCCCCTTCAAATCAAAACAAATACAAAATTCCATACCTTCCGAAAAGGCACTTTACACAGTGTAAAGAATAGTCCAAGGCTTAGCTAGGTGCTATCTTGCAAGCACGAAACTAAGTTTTGCTAGGAGGCATGCATTCCTCGAAGCAAGTGAGTAGCAATTTCAGCAACACTTCGATATAATTTTCAATGTATCCCATCAATGAAGCCCAACACTCTTATTTATAACTTCTCCACAAATTCAAAAATGTTTTTCCCTCCAATTAGGGCGCTCAAACTGAAATTCACATTCACCTCATGAATTGTATTTGCATTTCATTTGCAACTTCATTAGCCACCTAGACATGGCGTTCAAATAAGAGGAAGAGATGACTTTGTTAAAAATGCAAATAAAGCTTAAGTTTGGCGTCTCCCACTTTATTAAGTGAAAATTACATTAGAAGTAACTTAAATATCTCCCTTATGAAGTCGTCCATTTTAGCATAGGAAATATTTTTAACTTAAACATTATCTCCTCAAATATTAACTTGCCAAATTAAGTACCTCAAATGCTCGGGACCAAACTGTTCAACAGACCTACCTATAATAACCTTTGAACCAAACTGCTGAAACCCTGCTAAAAATAACACTTACTATAAATAGTATACTGCTAAAAATAGTGTGTCCAAATGCATTTTAACCACATTCTGAGCAGCCATTGCAACTTGCTAAAAATAGAAGTCAGAAAAAGTTACCTGTTTCAGTTGCATGTGACACCACTACAAAGCTCTATGAAAACCCAAAAGGAATCCATAATCCAAACTGCAAAACTCCAACATGCAAGCCTCCAAAACTGTCAAAGTATCCTCCTAGAAAATAGGAAACTCCAACTTCTACTTCTGACTAGCCTATGGGCCTCTAGGATAGGCTAATGGCCAACTCCACTGATCACTGTTGAGAAGGAGACATTACAGTCCGCCCTCCCCAAGATTGCTTGCCCTCAACCAATCGCAAGTCTGAATGCTACAAAATCTCCTCATTCTCCTAAGTAGCATCCTCAATGGGAAAATTCTTACACTTCACCAAATACTCTTTGATTGTCCTCCTCAAAGAGCATTCTCTGGAATTGATAATCTCCTTTAGAACCGAAACAAACTGTCCTTCCTCATCCAATGGAGGCAAATCAGAAGAAGCAACAACATTGTGTCCAAGTGTCTTCTTGAGGTGAGACACGTGGAAGACATTGTGTACTTTGTTACTTGCTCGTAGCTCCAACTCATAAGCCACTGCACCAACTCTCCTGACTACTTTGTGTGGCCCATAGAAACGTGGTTTGAGTTTCTCTGCTCCACTCTTCTCGAGAGTAGACTGTCTGTAAGGCTGGAGTCTAAGATAGACCATGTCACCAACCTCAAAAGTGCACTCAACACACTGTTGATCAGCGTACATCTTTTGCCGATTCTGTGCAAGATGGAGATTGCTTTTCAAAGACTTCAAAATGTCTTGGCCCTGCTGCAACATATCCCTTGCTTGAGGGGCTTTGCTATCACCAAACATCAAATCAACAAAGCTAGGGGCATCATATCCATAGAGAGCCATGAATGGAGACAGTCTAATAGACATGTGGAATGATGAATTGTAGCAATACTCTCCTAAATGAAGCCATCTCACCCGAGGATTTTGCTGCTCCGAAACATATTTTCTGAGATAGCCCTCCAACCAGTTGTTCACAATCTCTGTTTGCCCATCAATTTGTGGGTGATAACTAATCCTTGGAGTGAGCCCTATACCACTCAATCTAAAAACTTCTTGCCAAAAGGTGCTTAGGAACTTGCTGTCCCGATCACTCACAATGTTTTTTGGCAACCCATGCAATTTAAACACCTCATGAAAAAATAAATCTGCAACTTGAACAGCTGAAAATGAACTAGTGATAGCAAAGAAATGAGCAAACTTAGTTAATCTGTCAACCACAACATAAATACAGTCTTTTCCTTGAGCTTTTGGCAACCCAATGATGAAGTCCATTGATATTCTTTCCCATTTTTGGTTGGGAATAGGCAGAGACTACAACAAACAAGCTGGAAAAGTATGCTCCTTCTTGTTCATTTGGAAAGTGTGACACTCCTTAATGTAGCGCAAGACATCATCTTTTAGTCCTTTCCATGAAAATATTTCAAGGACCTGCCTATAAGTCTTGAAATAACCATAATGACCAGCAAGTGGAATGTCATGAAAAGTTTGCAAAACCTTCTTTTAAGCTTAGATTCTGGTATTAAGAAGATTCTTCCCTTGTAGTGTATCAAACCATCAACCACTTTGTACCTTTCATCATGAAAACTACCTTCAATAATGCTGGTTGCAAACTGATTTTTTGTAATGTCCCCTTTTTAGCTTGATCTTTTTTTTGGATGGTTTGGCCTATTCTTGACCCTTGTAGGCAAACACAGATGGTTAGAGGGTCCTTCTTGGTAGTAATTAGTGGTTTTCTCCTTCAGAAATCAAAATGGGTTCAGGTTTGGCCTTCGTTAGACTCAGTTCTTCATGCTTACTATGTATAGTAAGTCACCATTTCAAGGGAGTCAAGGTTACTAAATTTAGTAAGGCATCTAGACAAGTCTCAGATGCAGTGTTGACCTCTTATTCAGTTGGATGGGAAAAATATTAAATGTTTAATGAATAATTACCATTAAAGGTACTTTAATGATAATTAAATAATATAAAGTTAAATTATAAAGTCAAAAAGTGTACTTTATGTTTGATGAGGCCATGACCCTCAATTAAAATCACTTAAAGTACATTTAATTTATATTATTGGTTTGGGCGCCCAAGTTTAGTGATATTATAATTTTTTTTATCAAAAACCTAAAAAGTGGATTTCAAAGGCAAATTAAATACAACTAAGAGGTTGACCTTCTTGAGGAATAAAAAAAGGGCATCAAAGCCATTCGAATTCATTATGTTTGAAGATTGTAAACTTGTGTGTCTTTGGAGTTCGTGCTTGGAGAAGAAGTCATCTAGGGTTTCTGCCAATTCAACATTGGAGAATGAAAACTCTTCAGTGTTTTTGCAATTTTGAGGCTGTGAAACTATCAGCTGAATTATTGTTTGATTGTGGACTTCATTCGGGGGTTCAATTTGTGCAATAAAGATAAGTTAACATCAAGGGCTTCAAGCATATTTCTTTGGAGACTCTTCAAGGCCATACAACTTGCATTTCATTAGCCGTACAACAACTAGGTCCTGTCATGTTTCCTCAAGGACTGATGGCCTTGCGTTTTGGTGTCTTTCCACTCCCATCATGAGAGGCTGCCACAATGAAGGATTTGGGTATAATTGCTGAGGTGGAGAAATGCTTGTGTGCAGCAGTTCAAACTCTTCTCAGTCTTAGTATTTGCTGCAAGCAACTCCAGCAGCATGTCTGGTCAAGGAAGACAGTTTATTTGGTGCAAAATCAATATAAATCGGGTTCTTGTAATTTGCTGTTTGTATATCCAGAATTCTGAGATTTATTTGTACATCTTTTGGGACTGTTTGAAATCAATAAAAGACCTAGTTGCTGCTGTCATTACATTTCCAGCTTATTTGCATAGTTAGTTTGATAGTGCAATCATTAGTTTGCTTTCAGTTTTCCCTTTATGCATTGTTCTTGCACTTCTTATATTGGAAAATTACAAAAAATCATATATTTGCAAAAATCATTAAAAAACAAAACAAAAGCGCATCATCAATATAACAGTTGGCAAAGGTTATAACCAGCAGGGTTCTTACATTTTTGGCATAATTAGCAAGCAACAACTCCTTCCAAGCAGTAGTAAGCTCGCATAATGAGCTCAAATGAGCCCTTCTAGAAAGTGCATCCGCCACTAAATTGTTTTTGCCTTTGACATACTCAATGTCAAAATTGCTCACCCATTTTTGCTGCCTTTTGTTCAAATCCTTCTGGGGCATAAAGTGTTTGAGACTATTGTGATCAGTTTTGCCAACAAATTTGCTCCCCACCAAGTATTGTCTAAACTTGGCCAATGTGTGTATGATTGCAAGCATTTCTTTGTCATAGATGGAGTAAGTTCTTTCAACACCTCTTAGTTTTCTACTCTCAAACACAATATGATGTTTTTCTTGCATTGAAACAGCCCCAAATCTTTCTCCTGATGTGTCACATTGCAACTCAAATGGCTTGGTAAAATGGGGTATAACCAAAACTAGACATGAACTCATAATCTGCTTCAACTTATCCAAAACACCTTATGCCTTTTTTGACCACACAAATGCTCCTTTCTTGGTGAGATCAATAAGAGCGGTAGCCATCTGAGAGTAGCCTTTCACAAACCTTCTGTAGAAACCACAAAGACCCAAGAACCCCTTCAAATGTGTCAAGTTCTCTGGAGGTGGCCAATCCAAGATTGCCTTGATCTTCTCAAGATCAACTCTCACTCCCTCAGCACTGATTATATGACCAAGGTAGAGCAGCTCCGTCATTCCAAATTCACATTTGGACTCTTTGGCAAACAAACATTCTAATTCAAGGATGCTATGCACTTCCTCCAAATGCTTAAGGTGTTCTTCCCAAGACTTGCTGAAAATGAGAATATCATCAAAGAAAATCAACACAAACTTCCTCAACTGCTTTTGAAAATTTCAGTTCATGCAAGATTGGAATGTAGCAGGAGCATCAGTCAACCCAAAAGGCATGACTAAGAATTCAAAGTGTCCATAGTGACACTAAAATGCTGTCTTCTCTATGTTTGATTCTCTCATGCGAATCTGATGGCAGCCCGATCTAAGATCAATCTTCGAAAAGAATTTCACTCCATGTAGCTCATCAATGAGCTCATCTATCCTAGGAATGGGGTACCGGTTTTTGATTGTTTTTTGATTCAATGCACGGTAGTCCACACACATGTGAATGGTGCCATCTTTCTTCTTCATAAGCACAACTACTGAAGCAAAAGGACTCTTACTTGGGCGAATGAAACCCATCTCCAAGAGTTCCTTAATGGCTTTTTCAATCTCATCTTTTTGCTTCTTAGGATATCAGTAAGGGGTTGTGATAACTAGCTTGGCACCTTCTTTAAGTTCTATGACATGCTCAGTTCCTCTTTCAGGGGGTCTCCCAGGAGGTAAGCTGCCAAAGACCTTACTCTTCTTGGTGATCAATGACCAAATATCAGGTTGATAGTGCCTCTTTTCTTCAACTGGAAGAGCTGGTAGGATCATACATTATGCTTCCCACTCAACTTGATCATGATGAATCAACCTCTCCATTCTTTTGAAGGACACAATTCGTGGGCCTCCATTTGACATTCTCCTTAGCACCACCTTCTTTCCATCGGATTGAAACTTTAACTCCATTGTTTGCAGATTTAGAGAGATCTCTCCAAGTGATCGTAGCCATTGAATACCAAGGACGACATCCGTATCTCCAATACTAACCACATAGAAGTCATCTTCAACCTCATAGTTTCCCAATTGCATAGACATGTTAGAAACCTTTCGATTGCAAGAGGTATGAAACCCATCAGCTACCATGACCTTAAAACCTTCAAATCCTTCAGTTTTGATTCCTCTCTTTGCAACCACTCCATCAATGAAATTATGTGTTGCTCCAATATCAATCAAAGCAACAATTTGCTGCCCTCCAAGAACTCCACGAACCTTGAAAGATTCGTCTTTTGGAAACTAGAGAGTTGGGCAATGGGGCCCCCAACTCCTTGCTCTTTATTGGACTCTTCTGGAGATTTTTCTTCTTCGTTGTCCCCAAAATCAGAATGTTGTTATGAGTAATTAGATTCTGATCCAAAATCAGCATAGGCCTCCATGTGGTTAGAATGACCTCTTCCATAACATCTATGCCCTTTAGTCCAAGGTTCTCTACACGTATAACATTTTCCATCCTTTCTGAGCTTCTCATGAAGCTCATCATCCAACTTAGAAGAAAACTTTTTATGCTAACTTGAAAAGTGTTTCTTTTTTTTCTTATGTGCAAAGGGTTTGGACTGAAATTTTGGCCTAGGGGCAGCCAATTCCATGCTTCTAGCTTTCTTGATAGCTTCATCAAGACTTGGCGGATCAAATGCTTTAATCCACCCCTTCAAAGGCTCCATTAAACCTTCTAAGAATAACACAACAAGCCTTCTTTCAGTGATGTTGGGTACCATCATGGAAAGCCTTTGAAAATCTGCAATGTATGCATCCAATGAGCCATGTTGTTTCAGCTATGCAAGCTCACCAAACTTCACTTCAGGATCATTAGAATCAAACCTCTCAATTAGCCTGTTGGTTAACTCTTCATATGTCTGAATGAGGTTATGGCTAAGAGTGACCAAACCATGATACCACCACTCTTGGGCGGCTCCTTCCAAGTGCAAGGTTGCAAACTTGATGGCGTCTTCTTCAAGCATTGGTCTTAGTGAAAGGTAATTGTCAAGTTTTTGAACCCACGACCCTGTCGTACACTTATCATTCCCATCAAAATGGGCCAAGGTCACCTTTCCAAGAGCTTGATGATAATCTATTCTAGGACCCATAGGAGCTTGGTAATCAGCTCTTCTACCACTCCTATTTCTTTGGTTCATGAACTGATCAAAGGTTCATTGGTCCTTGATCTCAGTAGGTAACTAGGCATATTCCATGTAGGCTTGTCTTGCATCATCCACCAAAGGTACTCTGGTCTCAACGGGTGGTTCCTCCCTTTGAATAAAGGTAGGAAAAAGGGGTCTAGAGGTTGATCCTCTAGTATTTACAGCATGTTGCCCAATAGTTCTCCCTCTTGGGTTGGTGTTAGAGTCACTGTTTTCACCATCAAGGTTTTGTTGTGTTGGAGTTACTTGCTAGTCCATTTTAGAAAGCAACTGAATCATCATGTCCAACATCAAGTCGAACTTTCTCTCAGTTCTAGCATCTCTATCTTCATCACGGGCTATTCCCTTATCTATTTGTGCCATTGTCTCAAATGTGGGCTCACGGTTCCTTAGAACCTTTGAAAAAGTGTCCCCTTTAGGAACTGGAGGATATTGATACTATTGTCTCTTCTGCTCTCTGTTGTAGTATTTGATATCTCTGTCACTCATCTAACAAGTTGAATCTCTGAATTTTCACACATTGGCAGGGAAACTAGCTCCGATACCACTAAAATATCCCCTCACAATTTTTTATTCAATTTTTCACAACTACTTCACCCATTAGTGTTAGCAAATCCAAATAACCAGCTGAAAGGAACCCTTTCACTTTCTGATCACCCAGATCCCATTGTGGGCAAGGTGAGAGCATATGGTAGAAAGGGGATCGTTAGCATATAAAACTGAAACTTCTAGAAAGTACAATGAAAGGATGACTCAGCCGATTAGAATATGATACAAATGCAACTCGACCACTTATTCAGCGACAGTACATTGATAGTTCAACCAATCAGCATGATGATGAATTACAAACTACTGAAAGTAAAGTATGGGCAGCTTGTCGATCCCTATGGGAAACTTGTCGATCCCTTCCGCCTGTTCAACGAGCAGTACAAAAAAGTAGATGTTGAAAGTAAATGGACAGCGAGGCCTGTCCCTTCCACTAAAAGTGGGAATTACAAAGGTAAAGTGCGGAATTAAAAAGTGATTAAATCAATACTACTGATTTCAGTCTTACAATGAGAAGCAATCTGCAAGTTACAAGAGTATAAGTTGTCCAATCCACTGCAAAATGATATTAGATGATCTCCAAAACTTCACAAGCTAATCAACTATGAAAAACAAACCAAAATCAGAACTTAAACCAATCTGATATGAAAAACCAGCATACAGAAAACTCAAACCAGCAAGCCAGAATCACGCCAACATGCTCATATCTCCTTCTAGACACCTCCAAATGATGTGGAATCAACTGCAACAAATGCCTAAGAGAAGGGCGACCATGTTCAAGCCAATAAACCTCACCAAACAGCTCCGAAATCTCTGACATGTTTCCCAAGGCAGCCAAGGAGGAAGTACAACCCTCAAGGAGAAGGGCGACCACCGTTAAAAATCCATTTCTCAACCATATAATCTGAAACTCAACAACATGAGGTGCCCAAGGAAGACAAATGCATAGGGTCAATACCCAGAATGAGCAAAAAATCAACAAGCGAGCAATGAGCAAAAACGTGCTTCTGCAAGCACCAAACCAGCAAACCAAAAACTAAGAAAACACACCACAAACTTCAAAAAACATCAATAGTAAACATCTTGATTATGCTCAATTTGTTCTTTAGTGTAAAGAACAGTACAAGGCTTAGCTAGGTGCTATCTTGCAAGCACAATACTAAGTTTTGCTAGGAGGTATGCATTCCTCGAAGCGAGTGAGTAGCAATTTCGGCAACACTTCGTTATAATTTTCAAAGGATCCCAACAATGAAGCCCAACACTCTTATTTATAACTTCTCCACAAATTCAAAAATGTTTTTCCCTCCAATTAGGGCGCTCAAACTGAAATTCACATTCACCACATGAAAATGTATTTGCATTTCATTTGCAACTTCATTAGCCACCTAGACATGGCGTCCAAATAAGAGGAGATGACTTTGTTAAAAATGCAAATAAAGCTTAAGTTTGGTGTCCCACTTTATTAAGTGAAAAATACATTAGAAGTAACTTAAATATCTCCCTTATGAAGTCGTTCATTTTAGCATAGGAAATATTTTTAACTTAAACATTATCTCCTCAAATATTAACTTTCCAAATTAAGTACCTTAAATGTTGGGAGACCAAACTGCTCAACAAACCTGCCTGAAATAGCGTCTGAACTGAACTGTTGAAACCCTGCTAAAATTAGCACTTACTATAAATAGCATATTGCTAAAAATAATGTGTCCAAATGCATTTTAACCACATTCTGAGTAGTCGTCACAACTTACTAAAAATAGTAAGTCCGGAAAAGTTACCTGTTTCAATTGCATGTCACACCACTACAAAGCTCTCTGAAAACCCAGAAGGAATCCAAAATCCAAACTGCAAAACTCCAACATGCAAGCCTCCAAAACTGCCAAAGTATCCTCCTAGAAAATAGGAAACCCTAACTTCTACTTCCGACTAGCCTACGGGCCCCCAGGATAGGCTAATAGCCAACTGCACTAATCACTACTGAGAAGGGGGCAATACAATCTGGAAAACTAAACTCCTATAATTTCTTCTCCATAGGAGAGTCACAAAATTGCCAAAACTCCAACCATGATCAAATGCATTCCCAAATGCCTTTTTGTAGCCTTCATACAAAAATGGGACATTACACCAAATGGACAAAAGATAAAGAATCATATCCATACAAAGCCTTGAATGTAGTCATGCCTATCAACATGTGATACAAAGTACTATAGCAATGCTCTCCAAGATAGAGCTAACTGATTTTTGTCGCCTTGCCACATAATTCCTCAAACATCCCTGAATCTTCTTGATCAAATTTTTTGTCTGCGTATTCTTTTGAGGGTGCTAACTACTACTAGGATTCAATTCTATACATGTCAACCAAAAGATCTTTTTCCAAAATAAACTACTAACAAGTTGTCTCTATCACTCACTATGCTCCTTGGGAATCCATGGAGCCTAAATACCTCACTAAAAAATGAATCAGCCACTTGAGGTGTGTTGAATTGTGATGATAGAGCAAATAAATTAGCATACTAAGTGAGTATGTCAACAACATAGATACAATCATTTCTATGTGTTTGTGGAAGACGTGATGAAATCCATAGAAATACTCTTCCATTTTCTATTCAAAATAGGCACAAAGGGTTTGGGTTGTCCGTGTTGTTAGTCAAATTCATTCATTCTATGAAGATATCTAGGAATAACGTCTTTAGATTGGTAGGGTTTAAAGTACTATAGCAATGCTCTCCAAGATAGAACTAATTAATTTATGCCTATTGTCACCTTGCCACATTATTCCTCAAACATCCTGCAATCTTCTTGATCACAATTATTGTCTGCCTATTCTTTTGAGGGTGCTAACTACTGCTAGGAGTCAATTCGATACATGCCAACCAAAAGAGCTCTTTCCAAAACAAACTAATGAACATGTTGTCTCTATCACTCACTATGCTCCTTGGCAACCCATGGAGCCTAACCTCACTAAAAACTGAATCAGCCATTCGAGGTGTCTTAAACTTTGATGATATAGCAAAGAAATTAGTATACTAAGTGAGTATGTCAACAACATACATACAATCATTTCTATATGTTTGTGGAAGACATGATGAAATCCAAAGAAATACTCTCCCATTTTTTATTCGGAATAGGCAAAGGCTCCAATAATCTTACTAGAAATATATGTTCTATTTTATTTTGTTGGCATGTGATGCACTCACTCATGTGCTTGAGGACATCCTCCTTGAGACCTTTCCAATAAAACCACTCTATCACGCATTTGTAAGTCTTCTAGTATCCTAGACGACCTGCCGAAGATGTGTATAGATTGCTCTCAAAACTTTATCCTTTACTTTTGAATAAGGAGCAAGATACACTCTATCCTTGTAAAGGATGAGCTCATTTTCCACCCTATACTTGTCATCCTAAAATATACCTTCCAAAACATCAAAAGAAAAAGTATTCCTAACATACTTTACTATAATGGTGACTTTCTAATTAGCATATATGTCAAACATAGAGCACAACTATGGTTTTCTAGCTAATGCATCAGGTACAACATTATTCTTACCCTTCACATGCTCACTATCAAAATCATAAGTTTGTCATGTACTCACCCATTTTATTATCAATCATTCAAATCTCTTTGATTAATGAAGAACTTCAAACTATTGTAATCCATCTTCACTACAAATCCCCCACAAATCAAATATTGTGTAAATTTAGCCAAAGCATACATGATAGCTAACATCTCCTTGTCATAGATGGAAAAGCCTTTTTCTTTTTATCTCTTTGAGCTTCCTAGTCTCAAATGTTATCAGATGATATTTACATCAAAATGGCTCAATCCCTTCCACTAAAGCACACTCTAATACAAAGTGAAGCGAAAAATCAAGAATAGCTAGCACAAGGCATGAACTCATTACCTCTTTGAGCTTACAAAAATCTCACTATATTGAATCTATCCAAAAGAAAGCTCTCTTTTTCATTAAATCTATCAAACATAGACCCTATTGTCAAAATCCCTTAACAAACCTCTTGTAATAGTTGCACAAACCAAAGAAGTCTCCCAATTGTGTGAGAGTCTTAAGAGGGGGCCAATCGCGATTTGCTTGTATCTTCATGTCATCTTAGTAACCACTTTGGGCACTAATTCTATACCAAACTCACGCTTAGATGCCTTCAAAAAGAATGACTATTGCTCCAAAATACAAAGCACCTCATTTATGCATCTTAAATGATCCTCTCAAGTCTTGCTATAGATAAGCATATCATCAAAGAAACCAACACAAATTTCCTTCAAAGAAAACCAACAAAAACTTCCTCAATGAATAATGAATAGCTAATTCATACAAGACTAAAAAGTGGCCAATGCATTTG